>JAODFW021448591.1:0-14097 GCA_027575235.2 Palythoa mutuki
TTCAACCGACCATATTACTTAAAATTCAACAATAAATTCGCTCCTTATAATTCTAAAATCGCTACTTTTTCTAAAGAAATTTTTGTCAAACATGTCTCTGTTTGTCCGAGTCACGTGGGGGTAAAATTTCTATTTTTAGTATTACTGCCCAGCGCTATTGACATGCCAGTAAGTTTTTTCTCATGATAATTATCTCCACTTCTCGAGCTGTAATAGGTGAACCTTCGCCTCGGTTTCATGTAGAGGCTTTGTTACCTTTCAGGAACTGTGAAATGATGTATTGTGACTCAGATTACTGGTCAGAATTCTCGGACCTGCAGAGCTACAACATGAACTCACATAACTTGTTTGTGGAAATGGCACATTGATCAAAAATAGGTTGTCTTAAATTGCAGATAGATTAGTAATGAATATTGTAGTACAGCAGCTTGTCACAGTAACAGTATGAATAAAAGATAGAATTTTAATAAACTCCAGTTGCCTTGTTGAATAAATAACAATATTTCTAAGGGAAAAATAAAGTTTGAGTTAAAAATAGTGATAATGACAAATCGGGTTCGAGATATTAAATGGAAATTCAAGATAACAGAATTGAAATAATGGTTTATATGTATTAAACCTTTATAAAAAAAATCCAAATTGAGCAAAATGGTATTTTCACATTTGAAGATTATACGATAGATTGTTTTTCAAGATGAATGAAATAGTTTTTGAAAGCAACTCATGTTTTTATTCTAAACAGTGTGTTAATTACATCTTATGTTGAAAATCCCGTGACCTATCTTCACGTTTCACAATTCCAGTACTTAGAAGTATTTTCAATTCTTAGTTAATTCATTCACATTGATTTCAGTCCAAACCCTCAATGTTGCAAAATTATGTTTGTGGTGTTTTTAGAGAATCATCTTCTTGTGTTCACAGTTGTCTAGTTGTACCATCAGACAAAAAAGTGAAGTTACGGAATACAAATAATAATAATTATAATTTTAAAATGTAATGAAAGCTACACTAAAGTTGCTATTCAGTGTCATGATTAAAACTCACCTGGCAGGGAGGCTGGCCAGAAGGCTATTTACACTAGTGTGGCCGATGGGTAGAGGACTGAACTCAAAACCTCCGGGTTATGAGTCATTGCTTTAAACTGCTCAGCCCCGCTTCTCAGCCACGCTTGCTCGATCTTTGAATTCTCAAATTTTATATTGTTTTTACATTAAAGGCTCTTGGACTAATGTTGGTATTGGAACTTGACAAGAGCATTTCATTGTACAATGGTTTTAAAAAGGTGAAGGAGATGTTGTTTTAGGTGTAAGTAGGTGCATATTCCTTAGTTGTATATCCCTAAGTGTACATCCCTGAGGTGTACATTCCATAGATGTATATTTCATAGGTGTATATCCCTTAGGTGTATATCACTTAGGTGTATAAGCCCAAACTGTATATCCCTTAGCTGTATTTCTATTAGACGTATAAGCCTTGGCTGTATATCCCTTAGCTGTATATCCCTTAGCTGTATATCCCCTTATAAGGGGTAATCCTTGGTAGTGTGAGCACTGGTAACATTGCGAGCAAGGCAGTTGTTTTGGCGAGTGCGAGTAATTTTATTTTTGGGGTACTGCAAGCACTGCAGGTTTTATTAAATCAGTTTGTCTTCTAAAAAGCAAGAAGTACAACTGCTCCATGGAGCAAGAAAATAAGAACGATAACCTAAGAATAATGGAAAAAGGAAAGCAAGCATCTAAGCATTTACTCATTTTCATTGAAAACACTGCTAAATTTTAGTGCGAGTGTTTGAGCAAAGGTTCTTAGAGTTATGTTTTTAAAAGCAGATGACTGTTTTGAATGTTTGAATCGCTATAATGCCCCTAACTTTGTCGTTAATTAGGAAATTATTGGCCTAAGTATGAAATGAATATTTTTGGTAGACGTAGACTCTGTGAACTTTCCAGTGTCAGAGTTTTGCCTGCTGATGAAGTAGTAAACATTTTTTATGCAGTTACTGTACAGACATGGTTAGCATTAATCATAAACAATTTTTTTGACATTCTAGAACCTTGGGGGCCTATTGGACAAAATTCGTACATAGTATCTGAAATTGCTGTTACCATGGCAACTAGCGATAATGTATCAATCTGAACTGGATGCCAAAAGAGTCCCCATAAAATGTTAGGAAACGTCAGAAAATTTTCAGTACTTATGGATAAATCACTCAAAATATACGAAAGAAAAACAACATAGGGGTATGCTCCCCCAGAGTAAGGTGTTAAAATGTTGTATTTCTTGATGTAAATCCCTAGAATCTATTAAGCCCCCCTCCTCTTAATAAGTCCCCTGCCTGAAGAGAAAAGAAATTCGAATTTTTAAACCCTTAGCCTCTAATGAGTTCCCTATTCTTCGACCAAAAGCAATCTTAAAATAAATAATGATAACAATAATAATAACAACAACCAGAACAATAATAATAATAATGATAATTATAATTATAATAATGTCATTGAACTCGCTAAAATGCTTATAATTATGTAACAGAAAAAAGGCTAAAATATATGTGTATGGTTAGAAACTTTTCAACTCCTGAAGATGACTTTTAGTCGAAAACGTTTAAGTTTTGAACCATACACATATATTTTAGCCTTTTTTCTATTTTATATAATAATAATGATATTAATAATAGTAATAGTAATATCCTTTCAGATTTGTGCCGTTAACCTGAGGTCTGTTGATGGATGTCTGTTTCCAGATTCTCCTGACGAGGTGGGCAATACATCACATTTTATGAATACTGCGTTACCACAAAAGTAAACTTACTCATTTTCATTGTGTTAACTAAGTTAGCTCAGTTTAAATCACTTCTGAACTCCTTTTTTGTTTTTGGACGTTTTGGAAGTGAGTGTAGTGCGACTGTGGGAAAATGTACACGTCACCTTGAGCTATGTGTTGTAGAACAAATATTGGAATTTTTACCCCTGGAAAATACATTGGAAAACTCCTGGAAAATATATCGGAAAACTCCTGTAAAGCCCTTGATGTTTGATTTACAGCAAGTGTACAAAGCCTGGTTTTATTATGTTGTTTTATATAGGTCATACTACTTTCTCCAGTTACACCTGATGAACAACGAAACAAGCAAGGTACTAATTAACTGATGTCAAGTTATGTGGAATTAATGCTGTGTAAATTCTTCAAATTGGTATAGACGCTTTAAATAAGTTCTTTTTCTACTGCAGGAAAGGGAGTCTGCAGGAGGTAGAAAACTAGAAGCCCATAAGTAGGAGTGCACTAATTAAGAATGAAAATGCACACAATTACACATTTTATCTGAGTTATACTCAAAAGTGCGTGAAATTTAAATAATTAAGGATCTGGTTTGACACTGAATTGTTATTGTTGTTTACCAACCATGACAATCTTTGGTGCGAAAGATACTCTAAAAATAAATAGGTCGGGAAAAATGCTACTTCATAACAAAGATTTCTGGGAATTAGACTCCTAAGGAAACTCAAAGATGGTGTAAGAATAGATTTTGCTTTGGAAAATAATAATAGTAATATTAATAATAAAAATAAGAATACACTTTGGTTACTATAAGAAATGACATATGAGTGGAATCCGCCATCTTGAATTTTTTTCCCACCAGGAACCTTGTTTTTATGCTTAAAGGAAACCATTTGTTACTAGGGAGAGAATATGTGAAAATTTCTTGGACTCTTTATGGCTGAAAATGTAATTAAGTTCTGAAAAATGTTTTACTGAACCATCCACACCTAGACCATGAAAATAGATAAGAAAACATCTGTTTTCATCACCAGGCTATGCTTGACCATGTTTTCTTTACACTGCATATTTTCGAAATGAGCAGGGATGTAAGTATTTTTGAAAATCTTCGTTTCTGCCTGTCCACACTTAAGACGCTGCCCCTCCTTTTCAGAAACCTTCACTTTAGAAAGCGTTTTCAAAACCTTTCATTTTCGATGAAATATATACACCTTTATTCTTGATCGTATCAGGGTGGACGTTAGGCAAAACAGTGTGTGTTTTCAAACAAAAATGCATTAGTGTGGACAGGGAATATTGTGGACAACACTTAATTCTCTCGACTCGCTATTGGTCAGTTTATATTCGATATACACAAAAGAGGGTGCTCTGAAAGCTTGCCAACATGACGCACGTGACTGAAAAGTTAGAATGCACGGATTTAATTAAAGATTAAGATGAACAAAATTTAGGTTAGATGCAAAACAAATCTGAACCAGGAAAGAAAAAAATACTGGTATTTACAATTCTGTGCTTTCCACTGGCAAAAACATTGAAAACATCACTATATTGAAAGTCAGTCTTTGCTTTCTAGAAACATGCTTGTTAAAAGATTCTAAATAGATACGTGATTTAACTGACAGCCTTTCGGTAAATGTCCCAAATAGGGCCTAAAGAGTCACTTTATATTCTCTGAGAAACACTCTCTCTTTACTAACAACTTTACCATGGCGATTTAAAACTTTTTTTCAATTTGTAACGTAATTTTTTCCATGTATTTGCATATTCAGCTTTATTCTCTCATTATATTAAGATTCTTTGTATAACTATTTTAAGCATTTTCATGCACGTATATTTAGAGTACCATTGTAATAATTTATATTGCACTGACATGGCCTGTACTTTCCACAAATGAAATCCCTGTCCATAAATGAAATGCCGTCATCATTTCTCTTCCTTTTTTTAGGGTTTTTGAATAATATTGTCCACAAATACCGGTAACTTGTGACTTGTTATAATTGTAATTATCTATAAATTTAATAAAATCGATAGTTTTCCTTAGTCAAAAAAATTTGTTCGTGTAAACGGGGCTTTAATGTGTTTGGTTTTAGATGCTGTTAATGACCCGTTGGTCACTACAAAGCTGGAGTGTTGTGTCAGTTATTTTAGAGACCCACTGCCAACAGGATGTAACATGGTAAGTTACTTACACATGGAGTGTTGTGTCAGTTATTTTAGAGACCCAATGCCAACAGGATGTAACATGGTAAGTTACTTACACATGGAGTGTTGTGTCAGTTATTTTAGAGGCCCGATGCCAACTGGATGTAACATGGTATGTTAACCCACACGGACACCTGAAATAAAGTGTCAGGTATTTAATTTTAGAGACCCAATGTGAACTGGATGTAACATGGTAAGTTAACCCACACCTGGAATGTAGTGTCAGTTATTTTAGAGACCCGATGCTAACTGGATGTAACATGGTAAGTTAACCCACACCTGGAATGTAGTGTCAGTTATTTTAGAGACCCGATGCCAACTGGATGTAACATGGTAAGTTAACCTACACCTGGAATGTAGTGTCAGTTATATTAGAGACCCAATGCCAACTGGTTATAACATCGTTAATTAACCTAGCATATATAACATGGTAAGTTAACCCACACGGACACCTGGAGTATAGTGTCAGTTATTTTGGATAACCGATGGCAGTTGGATGCAACATGTTAACTTAACCTAGACCTGGAACATCGTTTCAGTTATTTTATAGAGAATTGGTAGAAGTAAATGTTTCCTGAATGACTTGATCTTTGCAGGAAGCAAAGCTGACTAGTTCCTGAGGGGCCAGTTGTTACCACTGTTTACCATACATTGCCATTAGAACTTTTGAATTTGTTTTTGGTTTAAAGTGTGGTTTTGAACTTTTGTTAATTGAAACCTGATTTTATGATACGATGTTTGCACTTATAGTAATGGCGAAAGAGAAGCCTGAAAAAAACTCAGGCTTCAATATAATTTGAACCTGTGAACTGTGCAATAACCAACTGTCCTATGTAGCTACATTTGTTGAGAGGATTTCAATTCTAGGGGGTCCATCTATGCCACTTAAAGTTGAATTGTGACAGATTTTATACCACAATTATAAGCAATGATATCATAGTACGATCTTGGCAATTCTAAACGTTCTTGAAGATCATATCATGATGTCGCAGCTTGTAATCAAGGAACCAAATGTGTTGTCATTATCATATTTGATATTATTAATAAATTTCTGTTATCAGATTACTATTATTATTGTCATATTAGATGAATGTTTATAATATTTAAAAGATTTATGCAATATTGAATCAAGTTAAATGTGTGCAATTGAAAATATTTATTGCGGATTTATGGTGACTTTTATGTACACTTCTTTTACTGTCAGATGAATTTCATTTTTTATGTCATTGTAGGTGCTTCAAGATGGTTCTATACATAAGGTGCTTCTTCCTCCTCCTCCTAACTGTTCAGCAGGTTATTATCTGTTTCTAAATATTATACATACAGTACATCCATTTTTAAATTTTTATTTTCAAATTATATAATGATTTAATGATTTTAATATATATTTTCAAATTAACTGTAGTTTTTATCACTAATTCTTAGGTACCTATATAGCTCGGACTCGCTAGCACTTGTGTGCTATTCTTGCAATTTTACCGAGAATAGATAAAGGTTATTATTTCTATTATTATTATTATTACTGTTGTTGTTATTATTACCAATGTTAACAGGCAATCACGTTGTGTTTAGTATTTCACAATAGGTTAAACCATTAGCTGAAAAGTGTTTTTTTACAGTTTCTAGTTGTCTGGAGGCGCTGAAATCTGTACTACCAAAGGAGGTTGCTATGCAAATCATCGCTGAACATTATACAATGAGAAATAGTGTATCTTCTCATGATCCACTGGGCACTTCAGACCACCTTACTGAAGAAAGCGAGTGTGAACTGTTTCTAGAGGTGATGCTAAAGATGGCTGGGTATCCAGATATTGACAGTATTTGGAAGGAAGAAGTAAGGCTTAATAAAACATTCCATATGATTGTTGTGATACTGATAATAACTTCTAACCCTGGATTACAATGCAATCATACAGTATACTAGCCGAAACCACTGAGCAAGGAAACTCAAATGTAGAGTAAGGTCATAACAGTCCGTGTGTCATAACCCAATTTAGTGACCTTGCACTCCATAAGAGTTCCCATACCTCAATGGTAGAGCATCCGAATAGTGTTAGGAAGGTCATGGATTCAGTTGCCATCAGGAGCTCTTGTCTTTCTGAGTTTCCTGTCTCTGCATATTTTCATATTTGTTATATATTTACTTGTCGCCCTTTCCTAACATGATAATAAATTAGTATGTAAACGAAATAATTAAGTATTATTAATCGTTCAGTACACAGTCGATCAAGCACTATTTAGAAGCTTTGAACTCTGCCCTTTTGTGTTCCATTTAAAAATGATTTTGTGTTACTATGAAAGCCGAGAACTGTATAATCACTCAGCGGTCTTCAGTAATGAAACTGGAAGCGATATTCATTGCACTGTTTTCCAGGGAGGGGACAGAGAAAATCTTACTAGTGTCTAGATTTCTACTAATTTTGTAATAGAAGAGTAAGATTTTTTCTAAACTCTCGTGAGATTTATCTATCATAAATGTTGTAATATGATTTCTTGTCCTAGTCGCTATCTTTGAGGTGATAGATAATGTCTGGATGATGTAAACAAACAATCCAGTATGGCATCTATTTCCCGGCTTTAGGTCATTTCAGAACCGAGCCATTTCTAATTGACAAAGCAGCTTCAGATAAAACAAATACAGCAAATTTGAGAAAAACAATTATAACTTGACAGAAAGTCAACCACGCGAAAACTGTATATCATCATCATTAATTTTTTCAATAGAATAAAGTGTTATTTATTAAAAAGGGTTATTGTTCTTTTGTTTCTTCTCCAGAGATTTCTACTAAAATAACTAGAGCAATTGCTCTCAACCGACAGAAATTTCGAGCTCGTATTCTAATTAGTAAATATGATTATACTGGACCTCCATTCAACATTTAATCGCAGGTTTCACTATATTGGCAAAATCAACATTGTGTAACTGCTGATCAAAAAGCCAACCTTTCTTGGAAGGTGTTGTTATAGCACTTTGTGAATAACATTTACTATGTTAAACTTTAATGTGGCCGGGCGAATGAAAAAGAAAATGTTCAAAATAGAAATAAAATAAAATGCAGGAGCCACAACACAAACAACTCAACACAACGACTCACAGAGCAGAACCAAGTACAAGCAAATTGTTTTCAAACTGGATTGACAGGTTTACACAATGATCAATATCATAGACTTCAAGTAACTCAAAATATAATATCCTCTGATGAAAAACTCATCGAATATATAAAAAAAGCTATTAAGAGGTAAAACTATACTAAATATCGGACAGACTAAATGCAAATGACACAACGGGAATACAACTCAGCAACGACACCTGTTGCTTTCTCAATACACATGTTATCTAATTTCCGATGCTAAGCTATGTGAGCTAACAGTCATGCATATAATCTTGGTCGCGTAGAAACACGTAAAATATAAAAGGCTAAATAAATGCAAATCAACCTGGCTACAATAAGATGTAGTGATTTTTATCAATTAAGTGCTGTCTTTCCCTATAATCAAAACCTTTTCTAAAAAATTTTTAAAGTGCTTATGCATCGAAATTTTGGTATCCGATTTTTTTGCTTATGAAAATATGAGTTTTTCTGAACATTTTGGTGTATTGCTTGAAAAGATTGGCCAACGGGAACATGTTCAATTTTGCCACTGAAGTGAGCTAATTTGACCCGAAAAGTTTGGATTTCGCTCACGCCCCCTCTTACGTCACATATAGGATCAAAACAAACTCCGGAAGACAGCGGGGAAGGCGAGATGGGCATACGTGATCATTTATTCGAGCTTATCAAATCTTTATTGAGAAACTCTAAAAGCAGAAATTGTGTAATAGTTATTAACGTAATAGTCAGTAATACTGTGCACGTAACTTTGTAAATTGTGAAATAAAAAAAGCTTATAAAAGGTGAGTCCGTGTGACTGTTGGTGTTAGTATTGTTTGATCGCTGAACCGACGTGCATCATCACTATCTTCAGTATGACATCCAAATCTATGAAACCTCGCGGAGGACAATCTTGCTGTGCAGGAGCGCCAAATGGTTTAAGCTGTACAAATACACAGCATACAAAGGATATATCGATTCACAGATTTCCGAAAAATCCCACAGTAAGAAAGCAGTGGATCGATTTTGTTCAGAGGCATCGTTCCGGCTGGAAGCCCACAAACACTTCCATTCTATGTTCGGTCCATTTCGAAGACTCGTGCTTTACAACGAACCGCCAAATTGCAGCTTCACTGGGAATAAAAAATATTCTAAAGCGAGATGCGTTTCCAACAATTGATGTTGCTGTATCGCAGCCCGAAACAAAGCCAATCACATCTCGGCATCGCCGATATGTAAGTTGTTATTGTTTTTCTTTTCGTTTCGCAACTCAATTTGTACTTGATATGTACAGTTGTTTTGTCAGCTTTCGATTAATGAATAATCTAATTCTACCGACAAAACACAAAGGTTCGTCGCAGTTTACAGGAAACAGAAACAGAAACAGAAAAAGAAACTGAAGATGTGGAGACAAAATCGCAAGTTTCACTCAGTGAAGACGTACCGTGCTCTACCACAGATTGTATAGTACCGTCCTGCCAGGGTTGCGTGACCTTGCAAGCTGAAGTAACTCGACTGCGCAAAAGGCTTAGCTACCACCGGAAAAGCAAGAGCAATCTCAATTCGCAGCTGAAAGGAGCAAATGTAAGATATCTACAATCACTCTTAGTTTGAACGCATAGCTATTATATGAAAATTGTGATTTTTGACAGCTGATTTTCTTTTTTCTCGTATTTTAGTAGTTTTCTATCCACCCACCCCACCATATCCCTTCCCCTCCCAAACAAAGAACAAATTGCACAAGTTAATTTCTCCTGGCAGAATAAATGTATTAAGTCGTTGAACTTGAAACAAATAGTTGGAATGGTAAGATACGTTTTATGCAATAAAGGGGGGCGAGTTTAACTCGGTCGGGTATTATTTCAGAAAGACCATTTTTCAAGCGACGATAACATCAGCGACGAGAGTTCCGGAGAGGAGTGCATGAGCTGTGAAGAGTCAGACGATGACGATTGCGATTATGAAGAGGGCAGTTTATCAGAAGATAGCGATTGCGATGAAGATTGGTCTCCTCTTGAGGAAATGCTGGAACATGATGACGAAAATGAAGACCTGACGGCCAATAACATTAGGTATGAAAAATATTAAAATGGGATTTTAAAATGGGATTTGTGAAATCCTTTTATACTAAAGTTTAACGCCAAAAATGTCACTGAACTTTCGTAATGAATTTTAAGATATTTCTATCGTTATAAATAAAATAACGAGAAGATTAATCAATTAATTATTCGTTATACCATTGTCATTTGCTGTTGATGGCCTTTGGATAAAGGCCGAGATATTCAAGTTTAAAAATGATTAAGCTTCTCGTTCTTTTATTTATATTGAAACTGTTTCAGTGTTTTCCCAAAAGAATATATTTCTATCGTTAAAGTTCAGTATAAAATTGAAATATATTATTAGCTCAAACCGATGAATCGTTTATATATTATTACAAAGTTATGGCTTTAGATGTAAATTCTCTTGCTCTTTGTTCAGTTGTCTGAAAAATTAGTTGCTAAGATGCTGCTACTACTACCCTTCAAAAACTACAATGTTTTCCCTTAGGATTGATGAGAGTGCGCATGTAGCAGACGAGCCCAAGTTCGTTGTCTTCTATTCCATGCTTGTGTCACTCTTCAGCATGTTCTGCTTCCATTGTCACCGTCCATCCCCAAGCGTCACTGTCAAAAGGTGTGGCACAATGGCCATGGTTATTCAGACATGCGACCTGTGTGGACCCAACAAACGTTTTCAGTGGAAAAGCCAACCATTTATCTTAGGAAGGTACCCAGCTGGAAACGTTATGCTCAGTTTTTCTATCCTGATGTCTGGAGTAAACATCAGTAAAGTTCTGCTGATGTTTAGACACCTGAAACTATCCTGTATCTCAGCTCGAACATACTTCAGTCACCAGAATAGATTCCTGTTTCCTGCCATTCTGCAGCACTGGGAAAAGTACAGATCCAGTTTGATATCCAGACTGAAGGGGGTAAAAGAGGCATTGACATGGTGCGGTGATGGCCGATTTGACTCCATGGGGCACAGCGCAAAATATGGAGTTTACACAATGTATTGCGGAAACATATCCAAAATTGTTCACTTTGAGCTCCTTCAGGTACGTGTTTCTTTATTGAACTCTTTCCAAAGTTTTAGATGTTAATAATAATGATAATATTAATAATAATAACATTAACAACAATAATAATAATAAATAATAATAGTAATAATAATAGTAGTAGTTACATTGATACTAGTATTAGTAATGATATATAATATATGATAACGGAAATTAAGTACCATTTTTATCATAATATTTTTGTTATAGTAAAAAAAATTGATAATAATACTAATATCTGAATGGTGGAAATAATTTTAATTATGGCTTTATCCTAAAATATCTTCCGAATTTCTTTATGGCAGTCAAACCAAAGTGGTAGCAGCAATGCGATGGAAAAGGATGGCGCTCAAAGATGCTTTAGCTTCATTAACCAGGCAGGATTGCGCATCCCTGTATTTATCAGCGACCGCCACAAGGGTATTGCTAAATGGATACGTACCTGCTGCAAGGACACCATGCACCTGTTCGACATCTGGCACGTGTGTAAGAGTATCCAAAAGGACATACTCAAGGCCAGCAAAGAGAAGGGGTGCGAAATCCTGAAGGAATGGAGCAAAGCCATCAAAAATCATTTATACTGGTACGCAACATCAACAAAACAGGGCCTGAGGGCACTTAGCGTTTTAAAGTGGACATCTATAGGTCGGCACGTTGCTAACAAACACGATAACCATCCCAATCCACACTACAAAAAGTGCAACCATGGAGAGCTTGAGCCACGCAACTGGACTGATCCATGTAAGTAATAACTAATGGTTTACTGTGCCATGAATTGAAAATGGTTGACTTGACAGTGTTCTGGATTTTTTTTCTTTTTATGTTTCCCTCGGTTTAGATGGATGTTCATGTAGTTAAATTACAAGGCTGCTTTTGCTTAATATAAAGAGGCGGCGGAACCAAATTTTAGTTTGGGGGGTGGGGGGAACAAGATGTTGCAAGAAGTGCTCAGCGCAAAGGGAACAAGGCCACTAGTGACGGGGGAAGAGGGGAGCGAGCCGGGCCCCCCTGTGCTGCCTCCACTGAATAAGGAAAGACTTGGAAGCGAGAAACAAATTTTACTCAGTTTCTGACCTGAGATCGAAAGTGAGTCAAAAAATTAAATTGTATATTGACAATATTTTATTCCTTCACAGGATCAAAGGCGTACACGAAGCTTTGCACAATTGTCAACAGAACGCGTACCATAAACGACGTCAAAAACCTGTCATCTGAGGCACAGACCAGTAACCTGGAAGGTTTTCACTCCACGCTGAATCAGTGGCATCCCAAGATGACGCATTTCTCCTGGCTGGGTACTTTATGCAGGTGTAGTATTTGCACAGGAGCCCTAGCCAATTTTGGACAAATGTATAATATAAAATCTATAATGTCATTGATCTTCTTTTGCTCTTTCTTCGACATAAATTTCCGGCTTCGTAGTATTATTTTTTTAATATTTTTTTCCTTTTTCTTCTTAGTGGTAAAATGTTTTGAAACTTATGATCGTAACAATGTTTCTTTTCTGCAATCCCGTAGACAAACTCTTGCTGCGTTGCATTTCAATGAAAATTTAAAGCGAGAGACGCAAAAGAGCAAATAAGGCAAAGAGTACTACAGCGTCACCTACCCCAAGTTTAAACTTGGCGAAGAAGTTGTTAGGGAAGTTCCGGTTCCACCAACGTATGGTAATACTATTCATAAGAACTGCATGGAGATGTTTTTGCTATGAATATTTTAGGGTTTGCGTGCTCAGTAGTATTCTGTATTTTAAATTTTCTACACTGATTCTGTTAAATACTTCGATTTTGTAGGTTATGTTGACGAAATAAAAAGTGTCATGCTACATACACCGTTGCAGTCACTTACCACAACATTCCAAGCTTACATCAAAAAAACGCCGGAACCCCTTAACCTGATAACTCAAACTCCTAAGCGAAACAAAATATAGTTCGAGTTATCGGGGTTTCGAGATATCGCGGTTCATCTCTATTTTCATGTCACTTGGAATGATTAAACAAAAGTAAATCATGTAACAAGCAAGCAAGGAAAGCTTTAAGCTCTTAGCGGCTTTGTAACTTCTATTGATAACTCAAACTACTAAGCGAAACAAAAACTAGTTCGAGTCATCGGGGTTTCGAAATATCGCGGTTCATTAAAAAATGAATTTCATTTGAGTTAGCGAAATTTTCGAGTTATCCACTCTAACCTCTTTCTTTTCCCACTCCTTCCCCAATATATTTTCCCCACTGCTTCACCACTCCTTTTCTTCTAGATCTCCAATCGTCTCCTCTTCTTTTTTTTACTTTTCCCTTCCCTTCCCTATTCCTTCCCATCTCCTTCCAATTTCCTTCTCCTCTCCTTCTCCCCTCTGCAGAATACGAAAGTTGGCTAAGAAGCTCGATATATGTATTTACAATCTGAAATATGAAATAGTAACCAAACAAGATGGTAATGATTGTGTAAAAACACAACGATGGCAAAGCTATAGTTTGAAAGAAAATTTCGCAAATGTAGTTATCCCTTCCCCTTGGTTACATTCTTGCATGAGGTGGCTGTACTATCATGTCCCAGCGCACTTACCCCCAGCACAGGTCACTGAGCAGGCACTCCAGCTAGATGTTTTCCACTGCGCATCGCTAGGTTTGATTTCAGTCTTGCCGTTGCTAAACCACTCGTAGTCAACTCCTTTGCTCTCGTAGTACTTAATATACTAATAATTAAAAAAAAACACTTTGTTACAGAGCAATTTGAAGCCCCACACTTATTACTTCCCTTCTGCCCATTGCTTGGAATGTCTTCCATTTCCAAATTTGTCGACCTCTGTCCCCCTCCCTCTCTATATATCTTGGCAACTACTATAACTTTCTTATGAATCCATCGACATTCGCCCCCCTCCCTCCCTATCTTCTGCCCACTGTTTCCTTCTTCTTCTAAAGTATCTGCTCTTTATCC
>JAODFW021449602.1:0-14092 GCA_027575235.2 Palythoa mutuki
ACTTGAAATTCTTGTGAATGGAAAGACTTCACCTCATATTATTAAAATAAATACACATATTACATGTTAAAAGCAGAATCAATGTTTGATGTTACAAAAAAGTATGTACCTGGTCTGAAAACATTCATATCCAACACGAAATATTATTGCTTAAAATCACCCAAGAAAGAAAGTGCTACTACATGTGGCAATTTAAACATTTTGCATTCAAAATGACCCCTATCTTGAATCCAAAAATTTATAACCCAGGCTACCGGAACAACAGGTAGCCCAGTGAACGCCTTACTGGGGCGTCTAGTTCAAAATTTGATTAGATATGAACGGGATTTTTCAGGTTAAAATGTATTCTTAAAACTAATGTGTGAGTCAGTAATAGAAATTATCTTAAATAAATAAGCTCTTGAAACGTATTTTTGGCACTAATTTGGACATTATATATGGGGAATGGGTCATACGTTATCATATTACTTCTATTTATCATTATTTACCAGATTTGAAATGAGTCTATTCAATTTATGTTTGCGAATGAAAGTGAGAAAAAAATGAATGGGCAAAGCATACGAAGCTAGTTGGAATCTCACTCGTTCAAGTTAGTAAAAATATTAATAACTTTGAGTGTTGGCAAAGTATTGCGCAGTACCTATGACGTTACAAAGCATATCTAGATTTCTATTTCTATTTCTATTTATCAGCAGAATACGTGTTTTAACCTCTTCTTGTACCAGCTTTTGTTGGTAAAGTGTGAGCTAGAGTGGCAGAATACAAGAAACTGAAGAGTAAGAATACACAGCCTGACTTAACTAAATTATATGTGCACAAAAATTATTTTTCCAATACTGAGGTATTGACATTTTTATCCCTTATCACTGCTGTTTTTATAGCATGTTAGCGCTGATGTAACCCACTGCAAAGTGAGCGGGAAAATTCTTTTCTTTCGAGTCTCTCGTAAAATGATCTCCACTTCCATACTGCGTCTGTCCCTAGCTACGGCCAGATCCAGAGGTGTAAACCCGTAATTGTTTTGTTTACTGTTGTCTCCGCCGTTCGTGATCAACACTCGAGCATTTGCCACTGATCCATGGCCCACAGCGCAATGTAACGGAGTGTTGCCTTCATCATCAATTGCTTTTACGTCTGCCCCACTGTCAATCAACAACTGCAGTGTCTTGGGACAGTTCTTCCTGGCTATCAGGTGCAGCGGGGTGGAGGGACAACACGAGGTCACAGCGTTAACATTACTCCCATGTGCCAACAAGATACGTACATTTTCCTCACAACCGAATTCGGAAGCGCAATGAAGCGGCGTTTTTCCGTTTTGGTCGGTAGCGTTTACGGAGTAGCCTTGACGAATCAGCATCTTGAGAATGTTAGAGGAGCTGTGTCTGGCTGCGTAATGTAAAGAAGAAAGTGAAGGCGGTTTGGAAAGCTTATCAACTTTTTTGTAACTACTCTTCAACAATAATCGCGCGTTCTCTTCAAGCCCAAACTGAGCGGCGAGATCCAAAGCCGTTTTGTTACGCCCGTCAATCGCATTCAGATCAGATCCGTATTTAATCAGTAAACGCAACGCCGCCGGAGAATTTACAGTTGCCGCAACGTGCAACGGAGTCGACCAGGTTGAGTCAGTAAAAGCTTTGACATTTGCACCGTTATTGAGTAGAAACTTCACAATTTCAACCGCACCCATTCTGGCTGCGTAGTGCAAAGCCGTTGAGCCCCCGTGGTCTATTGCATTTACGTCAGCTCCGTGTTTAACAAGCATTTCTAACACGTCTAAAAGATTGCGCTTTACGGCGATGTGAATAGCTGTTCTCTTATGAAATCCACCGATGAAATTGAGTTCGGCCCTGTTCTCAAGTAAGAGACCAATTCCTTTTGCCCATCCAATTTCAACCGCGTAATGCAGAGCAGTGGAGCCGTACTCATCTCTGATATTTACATCGGCACCCGACTCAAGGAGAACTTTAACACTATCGTAATTCTTTTGAGAGACTGCGATGGACAAGGCTGATATCAACTGCGGCTGCACATTACCTTCGTCCCTCCATTCAAGTGCAAGTCTGTTAAGATTACTGCCTCTCTTTGACAGAATCTTAACATTTTCCGTATTTCCATAGCGTACTGAGTAATGCAGGGGTAACATTCCAAGGTTTGTTGTTCTGTTTATGTCGCTACCGCGATCCAGTAAGAGCAGCACTGTATCGCAGTCACCTCTTCCACAAGCCAAATGAAGCGGAAGCTGTCCGAACCGGTCCGCGATATTTACGTCAGCTCCGTTATCGACCAAAAGCTTTACAACGTCGAAGCTAAAATTTTCTGTTGCCTCAATAGCTATGTGCAAAGCTGTTTTACCATCAGAATCCACTGCATTCACTTCAGATCCACTCTCAAGCAACAGGTTAAGGACGTCATAGCTACAGCATGCACCCATGATCAACTCGTGGAGCGGCGTCTGTCTTTCAATTTTGGTTTCGTGTTTAATATCACTGCCGTGATTGATAAGAAACTGGATGAGTTCTGGGGTACAGCGTCCATTGAGGGCGTGGTACAGGGGCGTCTCTCCGTACTCATCCTCAGCGTTGATATCAGCTTTGTACTCCAACAACACCTCAGCAACCTAAAGGTTTTACAGTGAGAACGAATTTAGTTAAAAGCTTGAACATCTTTGTTAAGTCTCTCTCTCTCTCTCTCTCTCTCTCTCTCTCTCTCTCTCTCTCTCTCTCTCTCTCTCTCTCTCTCTGTCTGAGGTCAAAAAAGGTTGCTAAAGTAGAGAATGTTGGGTTCACATTTTCAAAAGAGAACTCTTCTGAATCTCTTGAGGTCATTGCGGGTTTGGTGTTGTGAATACTCTCTAGTGAGTTTCTTGTAAGTATTTATCTTCCTCGTGCAAGGTTTTCTGGATAGGATTTGAAATTACAAATATAAGTTTCTCTTCCAGTAGCACTTCTATTATCAGTAATGTGTCAGTGTTCACAACCCTGGCCGAACAGTGACGTCACGAGATTCAAAAGAACTTCCACTGTGGCGCAACATAGAGAAAAAAACACTTTCCTCACAAGTTAAGTGTACTGTGAACAATGGGTCTAAATATTAGCTAACTGGCAGTGAATCTCAAAAAAATAACCACCGTTTTTAAACTAAACATGTTCGTCAAGTCGCGTAACATCTTCAGTATGATCATAGTTAATAGAGTCAACTGGTTATGAAACTCGATAACTTTTTTTGCTCTATGTTTTTGTTCTCTCTTTCACTATTGAAATATGACGTTGAGAGTGCACAAATTACAGTAGGCTTTGAGATGTAAATGAGCAAACGGTCAATAGAGTAAGGGAGCATCCCACCTAGAACAAAATATCATAACCGTGACAGTGCACACAACATGAAACAAAGCAGTATTGTAATCTCCATTGTTGTTTGCCAAGTTTCACAACCATTTTACTCTACCAACTTTGGTATGATATAACAAAGGCAGTTAGAAGTGATACATAGTTAACTGAAAAGTGCTAATTACACGATGTTATTTCAGTTAAAGGTTAGAAATGACCTGCGAAACTGTAGTAATTAGTAATTGAAAACAGTGACGGTTTCTTACTTTTATATTGTGACAAGCAGCCGCGCAGTGCAATGGTGTTGCACCTTTTTTGTCTCTCCCATTCACGTTGAGCCCGCAATTAACCAGCTGTCTTGCCATGTCGGCGTCCTGCACCACATGTAAAAGGGACTTCTGTTCCCACTGCTCTCGTGCATCAACTTGTGCTCCGCAGTTTATCAAAAGCTGAACAAGATTAAAGAGACTGTTTTCCACCGCATAGAACAAAGGTGTTTTGATGTGCAAACCTGAATGTATTCCATCTGTTTCTGTGAGAGCGCCATTCTTTATTAGCTGAGCAACGACTTCCAAATGGCCTTCCGAGGCAGCAATCATAACTGGCGTGAGATATTCGTCCTTTATTTTTTGATCGAGAGACAGTAAACAGCTATTTTGATCTATAACTGGATCTTGAAAGTCAGCTTCCCAGCTTGCCTTATCAATGATGGAGTTGGCGTCTGCGCCGTAGGTTAATAGTGTTGCAACGTCATCGGAACGTCCTTTAAACGAGGCGAGGTGCAATAAGGTTAGTCCCTTCCAGTTCATGTTTACCAAGTCTTGCTCTTTAGCAAGGTGAAGTCGCAGAGTTTGCGCATGATTCTCGTTTTCTCGATTTTCGTCCGGGTATCCGTCTTTGGTTTCTGACAACAACATTTGTACAAGGTGTTGAATCTTTGCGAGATCTTTACATGTTCGGACAAATATCCTCGATTCCATTTGGAGTTTGTGTTGAAATTGTTTGTGTGACTTCTTAGTCTTGCTTCGCGATTTACGAGGAATTCGCTTCGATATTCTGCTACGCTCAAAGTCACGTCTCTTAAATGAAAGAATGCGTTGTACTTTGTCATGGTTACCCCTGAGCAGTGCTTCGTGGAGTGCGCTGAAGTCGTAATCTGAGCTGGAGCCCGAATTACTGTCTGAACTTTCCAGTTCCATCCAACAGTTTGAGAAGGCAATCTGTAGCAATAACAATACATAATTGAGCTCGCGTTTTTTAAAATTAAATATGTAAGAAAAGTTTACGTTTAAAACTGATTTAGATTTTTCAAAAGGAACTTCACGTAAAATGATTATAACTGAAATGAATATGTTGATGATGATGTCGATAACGATGATGATGATGATCATCATCATAATGATGATAAAGATAATGATGATAACGATGAGGATGACGATGTGTGATAATGTGGATGTTGTTGTTGATAATGATCATGATGACAACGACGATGACCCTTATGATGACACTGATAAAAATGATGATCATGATGTGTGATAATGATGATGACGACGATGATGATGATGATGATGATGATGATGATGATGATAAAGATAATGATGATAACGATGAGGATGACGATGATGTGTGATAATGAGGATGTTGTTCAGTTGTTGTTGATGATGATGATGACAACGACGATGACGCTGATGATGACAATAAAGATGATGATGAGTGATAATGATGATGATGATGATGAAGGATGATGATGATGACGACGATGATGATGATGACATATGGTTACATATGCGGATCCCATTCCTTCTATGGTGCTAATCTCATAGACAATACATGCAATGTCAATGTCAATCCACTCGTTTTACTGGATAAAATACATTCCCTATAAAGTTACATTTCGCAACAACCGTGGAAGAGGTCAAAACTTTAGACGGCGTTAGGGGCTCAACTTTACTCCATCCGGAAGTGGGTTGCGTGGTCCACTCCCACCTCCACCCCTCCCCTGCGCCTTTCTACATGGATCCCTACCGCGTTATGAAGTTTTTACCTCTTTCCTCAAGCATACCTATGAGGAGAGATCACAACTGAAAAACTTTTGCCATTACTACTTTCAATATATTTACGTTTTTACACGGTTAGGTGAGATATCGGGGGTATTTTTCAGCAAGTAATGAGTCACGTGGTACAATTAATTCTATTCTGATGGGCAAAAGAATGCGACAGACTCCACTTGGAGATGTAAAACAAAGAAACTCGCACTTTTCTATATTAAATTGTGCCTTGTCTTGGAGTCTGTCATATTCCTTTGCCAATCAGAAAAAGGATTATTTGTTCCTTGTGATCACCTGCTGCAAAGAATTTATTCCAGTGATAAAAAAGCCGTAAAAAAGGGAAAAAACATATTAGTTCAGTTATATGATATCACAACGGTAACACGTTTCGATTAAAAAATACGGTCCAGTATTAATCGTAAATAAGTGCCAAAAAGCTCTGACTGGGAGCACCTGTATAACTTTGAAATTAAAACTTTCATTGTGTGAGAGGTCTTTTTGTGACGTCCCTAAGCTATAATTGCGGAACATGAGCTTCCCATTATACGTATTAGTTCCAAAGTTATTTGTACTTTGATCAAAATGGTCTTGATTGGGAAATTTTGAAAATCATGCGCGGACGTTATTTGTCGGGAAAAATATCAAGATTCAAGACATTTGTGATCTAAGTTGCTGAATGCTGCCGTTTGAATACTATATCTTGATTCTTGATGACATTTAATAAATTTATTCTTGTGATTTTGGGAAACTGAGACCTTTTGGATTTGCTTTTTTTAAACATGCACGCATTCACTTAAACCACTCAGAAAACCTTACAAAATCTCAGGCTGGATCTCAAAGTAAAGAAGTTAAGCAACCCAGCTGCATTTTATCTTACGACTGCACAGTTCGTGATCGTAACTAAACAGAATTCATCGACTTACTCCAAAACAGACGCCCTTTTATAAATATAAGCACATAAAAGCATGTACTTGCACAAATTAAACAAAGTCCTCACGCAAGCAGGTTGCAAAATAAAACATTTACGTGATATATAGACGAGTGAGTGAACATCTTTTAAAGCGTGAAAGCTTTGGTAAAGACACGAGAATGATGCACTTTGTGTTTTTTGTCTGTTTTTAGCAAAATCTAAAAGAAACGAACAAAACTTTCTGTTTCGTGCTGATACGAGACGCTTGCATAAATTATCAAACAAAAAAGTTATCAATAACTATAAAGTTTGATATGTCCATTTATTTCAATACACTAAAACAATACTCTCTCAAGTCCTTGTCTTTAGATCTGTCACAAGATGCTTTTTTATTCACTCTTGGTTCTAATTTATCAATTTAGGCTTGAAAAAAGCTAACAAAGCTTTCATGAAGCAAAAAGTTATAAGGAGATGTGAATTAATTAAAAATTTTGTTTAAAAAGCCCTGTTCCATAAGTTCCCGCTTGTTTGTCACCCACTTCACAGTTGTGTATGGCGCGCGTTGCTATTCATGATAGAAGCCAAAACTCTTTTATCAGTTCGTGAAAACTGATAAAGGAACAGTGATAACATGAGGTTTAGTTATTTTCCGTGCAAGGCTTCCCTCTTTCCGTTTGATTATAATGCACTTAAAATGACGGAATTGAAATCAAGGCCAAGGAAATCAAACAAAACCCACAACGCACGAAAACACAATTCAAGAAACAAAGCCCGAATGTTTTAATGATTTTAATGACATAAAAAGGGAACATTTTCCAAATACTTGTGACTGGTTTTATTTCAAGATTTCGTGTTTTTCTTTTCTATTTTGAACCACCGTAATAGTAATATTTTCATAAATTGGAACGAAATGAAATTTTAACAAATTAATATCGCGCACGACATTCTTTATCGCATTATTAAACCCATTATTTCGTGACCCCGGCAAATGGTTTCAGGCAAACTCAGTGAGATGGAAATCTACAAAAAACAACCGCGAAAGCCGGAGAGCAAACGCAAAAAAATATTTAAAAGGAATAGAGTTAAAAAGCTTTTGTAAGGTTCTAAAAGTACCTAGCTAATATGAAATAAAATAAAATATAATATATAATATAATCAATTCTCGAGCTACAATGAGAACAATAATTGCTTTTTATGAAATATACAATATTATTATATAGATATAACAAGCAGTATTAAACAACAAATGAGAGCGCCTGAAAAAAACTGCATGAATAGTAACCAAGGTACCCCATTAACCACGGTTGCAGTAATTTTGCTTCAAATTATTTGTTACAGCTTCTTAAAATTCGTTAATATATTTATAACACGGCGTATAACGTTTTTCAGTGTACAATAAATCAGCATAGCAAACATCTTTACTCATAGCTAAGGAAGTGTGTTTGCGTGTCGCATTTTAATGATAAAACACACTGAGGACGGTGAGACACATAAGTTGAAGACAGGCTGACGCCAACTCCTTTTGTAAAATCTCCAGTACTTTAAAGTTTGAATCATGAGCGCTATTAAACGGCTGCAACCGTATTGAATAACTGTAAAAAGACTCTATTTGTACTTCAATCAAGTCTGTAAAAATGATAGGAAATATTACACTGAGCTATCGCAAGGTTTTATGCGGGTCTCAAATGACGGGAACCGATACTGAGCGCCTTTAAGTTTTCTTGAACCCGGCAACTTTTTGCTTTTGAAATTCTTCTCGATGCTAACTACCCAATAAGATAGAGTATGAGCTTCGGTAGAAACATGAAATCTGTTTCTAAGTCTCTTAATTCGGCTGATTAAACCAGGCTCACCTTAAGTTATTACCAGGTAGGACTTAATTCTCTCTGGGTTGCGTCCACTCATAAGAAAGATGTGTGACTTGAACAAATTAAATAAGATGCTTCGTATTGTTTGTGCCACAATCCTGTGCACCCAAACCCTTTATTAACTAAATGAGTGTTTCATGCGGCGTTTCGAGTGCTTAAGTGAACGAGCTGTCTCCAAAATAACTTATCTATGAACCAATCCGCCTCGTATCCGTGATGTAATTGGCCATTTGACTGGAGGCCCTGTCACGGTGCCGACACGTCTCTCCACCGCAATGTGACAGTCACGAAACTGATTTATAATTGTTATATATGTTCTCAATCAGAATTCGAGGGGAACGTGCAGAAATACAAACTATCGCCTGAGGCTATCCTCAGAGTATTCTAGCCAAAACATCGCGATGTTTGATTTAAAGAGGTTTTAAATGTGAATAAGTAAAAAGTTTAGATCTGCACGCAAACGGACATGATATGAGCTGCCAAGTGCAAATCTTGAAGTTCCCTGCAAAAAAGTACATTTAAATCAACTAATTAGCGGTCTTTACTCAGTTTATATTGGTGTTGTTTTTGCGACTAACTTAAGAGCTATCTCACCTGCTTTATTTTTTTTTATCATTTTTACTTTTAGTTATCTTAACTGGTTCATTATGATAAGACGGTTTGATGTTTTAGTGATGACGAACTGCATTTAGAAACAAGCTCACTCTGACATTTTTATGTAAACAGAGCCTAACCAAGTTTCGGCAAAAAGCCATGTAAGATACATATGCCTCGAGTTTTCCCTAAACCTTGCTTTGACTTTAAATTCTTATCCTGCAAAATCCATCTTCAGATAAACCAAGAATGTTTCAACTTTTGAACCTTTGGCTGAAATCCTATAAAGTGACCATTCATTCGGTTTGTCTTGAAGAGTAGAAATGATTGGTGCTGTTCATTCTAACTTTTGAACCAGTTGATGAAACCCCATAAAGTGACCATTCATTTTGTTTGTCTTACAGAGTAGAAATGATTGGTGTTATTCATTCTAACTTTTGAACCAGTTGATGAAATGTTCACTATAAAGTGACCATTCATTTTGTTTGTCTTGAAGTTGAAATGTATAGATTAAGAAAATGTCTTTTGTATCACGAAATTTAGAAGTTGGCTATTTTTTCACATTTCAGGCATTTAGACTCTCGAAAATTCGTTAGATAAATGGTTAAGATTCATTAATTGCAGTTTTTGTAGTATCCATGACACAAAATTGTACCTTCCTTAATATCAGAAACAACTTTGAACATTTTATCATCGGCAATTTGAAAAATCGGACCGAGTGAGAAAACTATATCAGTGTCCGTTGACAAATTACACAGAGAATTCGACCCGCTCAGCTGAATCGAGAATCGTGCAACTCAGTTTCACCAACTTCAACACCGCGTCGCTTCAGATTTTTATAAGATTTCTCATACGTGACTGAAAACACAGCACCTAAGTGCCAAGTTCCGGCAGTTTTTAAACCAGGAATAACATTTGGTCAGGTAGAAAATTACAAAATGCCGCGATGTACCATATATGGGACAAATAAATAGTCCGCTTCAATATTTTACGTGATGTTCAAATGTTTTCGTTTTCCCCAGAACAGGATCAATTCACGTAGACTCAATATGCCTAAATAAACTAAAGCCCTGTTTTAACATTTTATATATATGCAATTTGAAAAATCGGACCAAGTGAGAAATCCGCCGAGTGCCAGGGCCAAAGATGAGCTGAGTAATTTTTACAGGTGTTGGCAACAAAGCAGACTGAAAAATCACCAATGACAGTTAAGTCTAAAAACAAGACAAAATAACCGCCTGGAGACTACCAATAATGTAAAAATCCCACAAGCCGGCACAAATAACCAGATAACCCTCGAATTTATTTAAATTGAAAGCCATATTTTTACATTACAATTTTATAACTAAACTTGACATAGTTTAGTTGTGATTTTTTTTCAAAAGTTTTGTCGCTCATGGTTTAAAATAGAAATGATCAGTTCATGATTTTCAAACACTCATTCCGACAATTATTCTTTGTGTAGACAGAAAAAGATTATCAAACAGGCGCTTATATAAAAAAACACTCATGATCTGCAGCATTTGATTTTGCGTGCGTCTGTTGAAGTGAGGCGCACGCGGGGGGTTGGGACGGCACGAGAGATGCGATTTCGATTCTAGTGCGCATGTTCGGCCAGTTTCCCAAATTCATCCAAGGAACCTGTCTTGAACATATCCATTTTACAAACGGAGAAACGAAACGAAATGTAGGCTATGCTGACAGAGTAGTGATTTTCCAAAGTATAAATTAACAACATGGTCATTTTAAATGAAAAATTAAGAGCTTAAAAGGTTTTTAGATTATCAAAGTTTGAAGTGCCGATAGGAAATACTTAACCGGGAAAAACCATTTGAGTCATTTGTGGTTTCTGTCTTCCTTCACTGATTTTGTTTTTTATAATGTATTACTGATAATTTAGACCTGTTGAAAAAAGTGTGAATTCGGCTTACGGTTTTGTGGTACGGTAGAAGCTTGAGTGGATGTTAAGCAAGAATACAGTATGATAATACAAACAAAAGTTACTATAAGATATAAAACTAAATATATAAAACAAAAAGTGATTCTTGACGATGAATATATAAAAACTTCGGAACGGGATAATTAAAGATTTAAAACGACCAATACTGATCTTTCTCCCCTTAAATCTTCATTAGTTCCGGGACTGAGTCCATTTTAAAAAGTATTTAGTCGTTCTACATCACTGTTGCTCGCTTCTCAACACTTTCCTCAAGAATAGCATATTTTGTGTTATCATGGTTTCTGTTTCGGTTTTTACTGTCATTCAGTGAAGCAAATTTGTGATCATGAGCACAGCCGTGACTGTGACCCTCTAAGAACACTATCCGAGGACGAGGAATTTTAAAATTATCCGAGAACTTAATCGTGGAAGAAATTTAATTCTCAGTTAGTGTTCGTCGTTGCAATATCGCTTATGTCAGGTGCGCACCAATACATTCAGTTAATATAAGCTAAGCTAAATTAGCGCTATTTGCAGTTACGTGTATATTAAATAGTGAACCTTATGTTTCTTTGGATACACAGCGTTCGGACAGCAGACAGGACTCAATTCTGTGTCACAAGTGTATTAAATTATAAAAAGTTTTCGGAAATTATATAAACTCTAAATAAAAAAAACCTACGAATAATTATGTTTTAAGAACATTGAGGGTGAAATCCTGCATTGAATATTTAAAATCACTCTAACTCTTAACTTAAAGTTTTGACGTTCTTATGTAAAAAGAGTGTAGACGACTAGTTACTCTTTTGTCTTAAAATGATTGCTGTATATGTATCAACTTCTCAGGTATCTAGTCATATTGCTTTAATCCAGTTAGCCAGGGCGCGTGTGGGCTATCGCTAGATATAGTATATAAATGGCCATGCACGCTATGTAAAAAGCACAAAAAATGAGCAGCCATTTCAAAAAAAAAATAAACATGTCGAATGCATTCACACTACCCATGCCGTAAAACATTGGAATAAAGCAGATGTTTGTATAATAATGATAAAATAAAAGATTTATACGTAGGGCCTAGTTCAGAAGCCGAACTTCACAGGTGTCGAACCTTATGCAAATGAGATAGAACAATAGAATTTGCGTGACGTTCAAGGTCTGAAGTAGGCCTAACTCTCGTTCAGCCTCAGAGAGGTCAATATTCCTATGACACATTTGTTATGTTTATTGTATTTCTCTAAAGACACACGAGAATGTCTTTCTCTGAATATGAATAAGTTATTCGAAGTATATCGTATGTAAAATCGCTAAGATCGGGTAAACAAAAAAAATTCCACTCTTACTCGAGTTTCTAGGCTCTCACCCGTCGTCAGATTTAAAGCAAATTTTTTTTTCTCTCTTACGACAGGTGAGAACCCAGAAACTCGAGTAAGAATTGAAATGTTTTAGTTTACCCGATCTTAACGATTTCATCCAGCTCTAGCATCGCTATAGAGCACTCTTGTAAATCATATTGAAGTTTTACAGCCACGTGTATATCGTATGTAGGCACGCACCAGTGGCGTGAAACATAAGACCTTGAAAAATTGTGATTGGAGCACGCGAGTAGTGGTACGGTGCACAAGGTGCCACGCGTCATTATAATTTATGTCTTTGTTTTTTTATTTATTTAGGAGAGTTTTTAAAAAGACTATGCAAATGACAAGTTTAAATAGTGCTTTCCGTGCGAGTGGTTTTGGTTAATCTATGGTTGACGCAATAAACGCTTGCAGAAGGAATAGTTGCGTAAGAAAACAACAAATTTTAAATAAATTCCTTGAATAAGAAAGCAATAAGCTAATAGGCCATTTCCGAATTGATGTCGCTCCACTGATCACAAACAAAACGATCATCAATCAAGTCGAGACCAATTTCTCAAAACCACAACATATGTATCAAAGTCAGCACCTTGACTTGAACTGAAGGTTTATTTGTAATGGAAATGGCCTATTTAAACATACAGTTTGCTTGCGTTTTTACCGTAACGTATTTTGTTCACGAAGTTAAAAATAAGTCTAGTTTAGATTCAATTATTTATGCTGTCAACAACTTATTCAAGCTAAAAGAGATTCGTGAGCCTATATTAAGTGGCCCATTGGAGCCGATGCTTATCTCCGGCTTCTGTAGTGTTGGGAGGATAAGGGACACTAACCCAACGCACGTTAGTCCTCTTTATCACATGGATACGTAAATGCATGGGTAATGGTAACAGGACTGAGTTTGCGCTCATCGAATTTTGTTAATCACGTGTAATGATAAGAGACCAAATCGGACAAACACGAAATCCTATTACCAATTTTTTATAATAATTATAATTTCCAAAAGCTGTTGACTGTCTTCTGAATAAAAGACACTGATGAAAATCCATGTCAATACACAAAGAATTTAAACTGTTGGAGGTGAACTTTTCCATATTGTTTGCCTCAGTTTTCAGAGGTAAGTTGTCGCTATTCATTTTATTGTTTTCTTGTTGATGATTGGTCAGAAATCCTGAAGCCCAGTTTGTGATTGGTTTATTTAACTGTCCTTATATCAGGTAGCCGATAACAAGTAGCTGATAACAGAGTTTTGTTATCGAATAGTTTTCCAAAAAGATGAGGCTCAGAATGAGCCAATCAGATTTAAGGAAATTGTAACTATTACAATAAATAATATAATTATTCAGTACAGTGTATCTATCTGCAATGGCAGATTGCAAACATCATTTTATTTGTGGTACTCCTCGACTCAAGTTGAAGTTTGGCGTTTCGGTTATACAAAAGAATAACAAACAACGAAATTGTTCCTATGGTGCACAATTCTCTACGGCTGGAGACAATCTATATAGTTTGGCCACTCTGTCTCTAGTTTTATTAAACACTTATCTCTAATGTTCTTAAAATGTTCTTTATTTATTCATACGCATTTGGTGTACATGCTTTTTTCATAACAACGACACTGTATGTGTATCTAAGAAGATGCGAGCTTCGAATTTGATATACAAGTTTAGAAAATAGTTCAAGGAAAATACGCGCGCTAATTGGTTAATAGTCCTGCATGTTTGTATAACTCGATAGAAACACAAAAAAGTTGTCGTCGTTAATGACGTGTAACTCGCGTGGTGTAGAATATCTACATTTTGATGACAAATAAAACTATCAATTTTTCTTCGTTTTTCGTTATTTTCCTTGGGCTATTTTCTAAGGGAAGCCTCACATATCGATTTTGCCCACAAAAAACGTCAATTTTATACGTTTGGGGGTGGGGGGGTTGACAGAAGTGACGTTTCTCTGTGACACGTCGTGGGAAAATTCAATATTTTTGTTAAACAATTCGAGTATTCTTCACAGAGAGCCAAGAAATCGATGAAATCAGCCGCAAGCTCATTCATT
>JAODFW021450571.1:0-14084 GCA_027575235.2 Palythoa mutuki
GTCAGTCATGGATGAGCTCCAGGGGCGTTTTGACCATGCTCTCTCGGGCGATGCGAAGACCCTGGAAGCCGCCGCGACAGAGCGTCTCCCCAAAGGCCTCGAACTCTGCATCCAGGCCGAGTTCCTGGCCGGCATCGACACCCCTGACGCCTACAAGGAGGAACGGATGAGCTACCAGGTCAGCCGGTTGTCAGCCCGCATGAGCGGCGGAGATTCGGTGTCACCGGACCAGGAGGCCGAGCAGCTGGAAGCGGCCTGCGCGGAAAGCGGTCTGAATCTCGAGCTACGCCGTCATGATGGCTACGACCACGGCTATTATTTCATCTCCTCTTTCATGGACGACCATCTGCGACACCACGGCGCAATCCTGAACGGCTGAGCCAGAGCCGACGCCAATGAACGAGCTACTGCTGTTAGCGCTCGCAATGCTGGCTGCCGGCGCGGTTGCGGGCGTTCCCTGTACAACCCCTAAGGGACTTTTTCGGACGTTTCTGTAAACTAGAGAAATCCTATCACTAATATCTCAATATTTCTTGGTCAAGAAGACTTCGAATTTTATTTGAAGTGAAATTCTTGTGAATATCATTAAATGTGAAGCTTAAGCATTTTTTCTTACTGAGAGCTCTCGCCGATGCTTGGACGCTGCTGTTTAGTAGTCACGTGACCTCAACAAGACGCAGGGAGAAAATTGCCTAGCAACTAACCATCGTGATATAAGACATCAAAGGCAAGGTGAGCTAAAATGATAGGTGATAGGATGAGGTTGGTGAAGGGGTAGGGTAGGGGCTTCATTAATTTGACATTTAACGACAACTAGGTCTTCAGACAGATAAAAACTGCTCCATATTAAGTTTGAATTCATTTAAACTGCGCTGATAGTATTGACCAGTGTGTTCAGAGTAACTTTCACTGAAACTTTCATAATAGGGTATAACTCACAACAATTCTTCCAGGGTCACATCACTCAAAAATCAAACTCCAACAAATGAGACAGTTGATCTAATATCATAACTTAGCTTTTCTTTAGACCTTATTCATAAATAGCAGCAATTTTAATATTCTTTTGTTTTTATTCAAATTAGCATACCAAGCCTCGCTTTAGTTAACATATTCTTTTGAAAGTTTAACTCAAGAACGAGGCCTGGTAGGCTAATTTGAATCATCGCCATTTACGAATAAGGTCTATGATCTAGCAAAATCTCCAAACCACTTGAATATAAATTACAAATATAACAGCTGTAGCTTTTGACAGTTATCTTTAAAACATAAATTGGATAAGCTATATAGTAACTTAGTTATAGTAACTTAGTTTTATGGCTTAGAAGAGCCACCCAGTCACGGCTGTTTCGAGCTGGAAACTTAGTTCGCGCACGCGCTGTGAAGTTAATATGTTAAGAAACCAGTTAAAGCCTATTAAATTATTCACATTAGATCTGCGTCCATAGCAACAGCGATGTAACAGCTTCTGTTAAATGCATTCAAACTAGAGAAAGCAAGATGGCGAGAAAGGATACGAGAAAGCAAAGGGCATCGAAAATTTGAAAAAAATCGGCGGAGTAAAAGCGGAAATCGCCCAAAACATGCTATGGCGGACTGGACACATCTTGCAGCAATAAAACGAAGCAAATGTTCTTCTGCTGAGAAATCCCCGAATTTTTCCCTCTATAACTACAATATGTGAAGTGATCGCCATGACTTGCTAAAGCACAGAACAAGGTAAGTGTTTTAATCCGAATTGTTTGAAGCGTTTTCCAGAGCCATTTTAATATTGAAGTATGGGCCATTAGAGCTGCGACATATTGCCCTTCGCTTAGAAAAATGTAGCATTCGCAGTAAAACAAGTAAGCTACAAATCAGTTTCAGTAATTTACAATTAATTTATTTGAAATTTACAATAACAACAACTAGTAAGAATAATATTGGAAGCCAAGTACAAAAATTAAACTTGTTTCAAAGCGAAATAATCGAACTTCTGTGTATGTCGTCTATATGATTGTAAACACTAGCGATCGAGCGAACATTTGGCATATGATATATTTGTGGAACTTAAACTCATGACCAATTTAATTTTACTGCCATATAAATTACTGGAAATAGGTTGTTTATATTTTATTCAGTTGCTTTTCTTTTCAAATTTCGTTTTTTAGAAACTGGCACTCTCTGGGCGAGCTTTGGGCTTGTCTTAACGTGATGATTCAGAATCAGCTGTCGCAGACGGACATCGTGCTCCAAGACTTGCCTAAATCGGGGTATCTGTTTGTTAAAATCGCTGTGTATGCCCTCTATGCCTTGTTCTCCGTAAAAGCCAAGGCCCATGTGCCACTTTCTGAGGAAAGGACAAACATGATCTTCCATAATATGGAGCTTCGGCGTAATGGACATGTGCGGGAAGGACCCTCGGAGATAGGCCAAGAGCTTGTCAATATCTTTCTCTGAAACATATATGTACAGTGTGAGTTTATTGAATTCAATTCATTGGAAAGTACAATTATATCAAGGAACAATAATTAATAGTATGATATTTTTTTCAATTGATACCCAAGTTGTTGATTGTCTCATCAGAAAGATACCTGGCAGAGTCATAAACATTGTGGCAGTTCGCAAACAGTTCAAAGGCCTTCTTAAACTTCTCGCTGAGTTCTCTTGCCTCGGGTATAAGTGTTGGACAGATGCTTGCAGTTTTTTCTACAACACTGTTACAAAGCTTTTTTATGTTTGTATCCTGTAGTGTAAGAAAAAGATAAAAAAAAATTGATTAGCATTGTGATTGGACAAATACTTGCTTGACTTCTTCTGAAACCAGTTACTAAAACTTTGCTACTTGTGTTTCATGTTCAGAAATTTGTTCTGTTAGAGGTACCTTGCAGCAGATGTGCACATGATTGCCGATGAAAGCTTTCCCATGATAAGCCTGCCTTTCAACATTCATGCTTTTCAACGTAACATCCAATTGCTCAACCAGTTTGCCTTCAGATCTGTCAAGAGCAGCTAGGCTCAGTTGATCATCTGCAAGCTTTTCCTGTTACAAAGAATATTTTTAGTTGATTTTATAGTTTGAAATTATTTTTTGCAGTGCAAAAGGCTATCAAAGATAAAACTATAGCATAAATGTATATGTTTTCTGATTTTTGTGAGTTCTAATGGAGACTCGAAACTGCTAAATCACGTTTCACGGGGTGAGTCAAATCACGTTTCACGTCCATAGAATTACATGATTTCACGTTTCTCGTCAATTGAAATTGGCACAATCTCGTTTCACGAAAAAACCCTTTACCACCCTGACTGCATGCGAACAGTTCGTTTGCGAAACTTCACCAGATGCAGCCCTTCATTCATGGCGCTTGGCAGAACAAGCTTGCAACTGACGGCTTGGCCGGATGACTGTTGTAACTCGCAAGGCTAGTATGTTATTTACGGAGGCCCGAGTCGGAGATAGCCATCCAACCAGATGCGGATGGCTGTCGCTCTTAAACAGTGGTTAGTATAAACCCTCGAGAATGAATCAAAAGAGAGGAATTGCGTAACAATTCGTATTCGTAACATATTTTGAGTTTCTTGCTCGTGAGTTTTGTATTCATAATTTTATTGTTGAACTTTGCTCCTTGTTTCTCAATACGTATTGAGATTATTTTTCTTAATACTGAAAATGGAGAAAAAAACAATGGATTATTTTTTGATAACATTTCAGTCTTTAACCTTAAAATCAAAAACGCAAATGGACCATTTTGCATTTTGTTTTGTACGTTTCGTATCACCTTGAGATACTATATTGTGAATTTCTGCTGTCGAAAGTTCTCAAAATCTTGTTTTGTTAGTCTCCTGCTTTTTTCTAGAGACACTTGTAATATTTTGTTCGTTTTCCCAGTTAAAATGTAGTAATTGGAAGTCAGAAAGGCAATCTCTTTATCGGCCGCCATTTTGCTTCCCTTGAAAAAAGTAATAGTTTTCATGGTAACTATCACTCTATACTCTGATAAAGCACGGTTTTTGGTTCTGTATACTAATATATAAACAAAAAAAATACAAAATAAATTTTGTAAAGTAAAATAGTAGTATTAAAAATGATAAAAGGTAACCTGAATGAAAATAATTTTAAATTAAAAAAGATTACGTTTAGTTTTGAAAAGTTGTAGCCATGTGAAGTTTTGAAGTTCAGCGGGTAGACGGTTCCATAAGTTCGATCCGCTGATGGAAAAAGCACGTTCTGCCGTGCACGTGACTCCTCTCGGAACGGGACACCAGGGACACCGTGCACGGTACCTCCAGCAATAGCTAATGTTCAGAGCTGAGCCCAGAACGTAGTGGGGCTCGCCGGTCAAGGAGATGTTTTTATATATCTACGACCTTGTCCATGCACTCATTGAAATACCACGAGCAGTATCTTAAATTCGAACCTGGCCTCGACTGAAAGCCATTGCAGATCCAAGGGATGATGTAGCTGTATTTCGGAATCCGAACAATGAGACGAGCTGCATAATTTTGGATGAATAAGGCGGTGAATAAGAGACTGGTTGCAGCCATAGAGAAGAGAATTACAGTAATCACCATGGGAGGTAACAAGTGCGTGGACAAAAGACTGACGGGCTTCAGGGTTGAGGTATCGACGGATCTTGAATAATTTATAGTTCGGAGGTGGTACATTGATACTTTGAAGACATGTTTAACGTGAGCAGTAAATTTCAAATGACGCCAAGGTTTCAAACAGTTTCTGCAGTAATAACATCAATATCTTCGAGACGAATTAACAATCGTTTAACTATGCAAATTTCAAATTATTAGCTCTTTGGGGTTTTTCGGTTAGTGGTTTCTTGGCGGCACGGAAGGCTTGCGTTTCTATAAACTATAACTATTACTGGTCGTACAAAATCCGCGTTCGAAGTTAACGTAAACTGTGATATAAACAAGCAAATCACAAGTAAGGCAGCCAATAAAACAGATAACACCTACATGTATTTTGTTATCACTCAAACTTTCTTAATTAAGGGGAGAAACTTTTTCTCAGGGTCATCTTTACCAGCTGATATTTGTGTATTGTTCATGGTAATATTTGATAGTACATTTGAAACAATGGATGGAACAGCTAATCAGTTTAATGCGTGTTATTCCTAGACTCGTTCTTGATTTTTGTCACAAAAATTTCAGGCAAAGATGTCGTAATGTTGCTCTGCCAGAGATCTAAACAAAATTGGCATAAACCTCTCTTGAAAGTTGTGGAATTTTCTAATAACATATGGTACTTTTTATCCACCAGGAAAGTATAAGAAAACTCGTCTCATTTCTGTTAAAATCTTTTGGACTTTTTGAATAGACATTAGGCTGTAACGTTTTTAAAGCTTTCGTCTATATCTTATAAAGATTTTCTGTCGTAAAAGTTAAAAGTCCTTTAGAGAATTTAGAATTAAGCTCAAGTTAATGAAAACCAGCTTTATAAGTGTTTTGCCTTTTCTCAAACAATTTTAATTGTAAAAACACTGTTCGTACTATGATAGGCAATTTTAATGCTTTGCTTTTTCAACTAATTTCTATCAAGTTCTTTACCACAAATAGAACTGAACCTGCTCCATTTAAAAACAAAAAAGATGTTTGTATTGATAGATAAACTATTTCCTTTTCGGCATGTACAATCTATAAACAAAAGCAAAATAATTTTAGATCCATTGATAAAAAGGCCATCAACAACAGACAAAGCCGTAATTTTATTTTGCGTTATGAATTCTCGAATCATGTTCTAGTTTTGTAAAAACATTACCTAATGATCCCAGTAAGAAATAGGAAGCTACGGAGACTCAAATGGCTCATATTGCGGGTTTTTTTTCTTCGAATGCTATGTCGAAATTTTTCAAATTTTGAAAGATGACAACGGCTCACATGATCAGCCAATCAGGTGCCGCCAGCACAACATTCGATACCTTGGCTCCTCTTTCAAGAGATTTCCACCTCGCCTACAAGCAGGTCTTTCTTCAGGAGAGGGAGGACTTGGGGAGAAAGAAAAAAAAGGACCTACACGTACGCGAGGTACACGAACCAGTAAATTTTGCCGAGGCTATATTGCTGTTAACGTTTTGGCAATTTCAGCGTCAATTTGTTCTTAATTTGTTCTTGTTTCTGTGAGCGGTTTTTATTAAAGAAAAAACTAAATAAAGCAAGGTATTGGAAAAAACAACAGCCACTTCGCCTTCGGGAAGACAGAAATTAATGGCGTCAAGTCTTCACACTAAAAAATGTACCACTTTACAAGCAGTTTAATATTTTCGATGTCACTTCTGAGTCACAACTTTGAATCCTCCATACTTTCTGGATTGTTGACTTCGCCAAAATAATTAACAAAGCGAAACTACTTTAAGAATTCTTAATCCTATCTATTCTGCTATAAACCTCTTGTAGAAGCAACATTTTTAACACTAGTCTCAGATGCATTAGTTAATGCTTGCCTGTGATGGTTATTAAAAGATTCTCTTGAATTTATCGCACACAAGCCTTCCGGGCTGGCCCTTCCGGGATTCTCAAAAATTGTGAACTTTTGGAAAACAAAGCGAAAATATGAAAGGGCCTGAGAATAGCCGCCGAAAAACAGAAGCTAAACTTTGATTGGTCAGTTTTGGGAATGGAATGTTCCGCTCGGGTCAGCAGACGTTTGTCAGGGAACTGGAAAGGACTGACACAAAAAACGTCTGCGAGGAGGCTACAGAATGTCAGGATCACACACGAACGGGAAAAACCCTTCACTTGTCACTAGTCACTTGACGCATAACGTCACTATCAACAGGGAACGAAGACCCGAAATGAGAATCACAACCAACTGAATAGAGAGCCGCTTATATAGCTATCGGAAGAGAGGCTAGAAGTTGCCGAAAGTAACTATTTACAGCTATTACAATAAACTCTATTTCTAAACTTACGAGTCATTCGAGACACAAACTATTTTAAAACTCATGAGTCACAGTTCTAGAAAATTATTGAAACATCACATTTCGTGACACTGAACTTCTCGAACTTTCCTTATAATTCATATCCTTGCAACATAATATATCGAACGAGTTTTCAAAAATGCTGGAAAAAATCCAAAAACAACGAACTAAGCGTTGTTCCGAAGGTCTGGCATATCTTAGAAATTGGTCAGTCTAGATCAAGTTTTAACAACACAGAGCGTGCTTTTTGTCGTAAGGAATTTCGCATAAACTAATTTGAAACGCTTCATTGTTCTATAAATTTCTTTAATAACTGGTTTGAAAGGAAACAAGCGGGTCAATAACGTTATAATTTATAAAATTTTGCATTCAGCATAAAGTGAAAAAAAAAACATTAAAGTGCATGATGCGTATATATAACAGTAAGCTCGCGCGCACCTCGCGTTACTAATTTGTTCGAAGGTCAGCAAAAGATCGAGCAATTTAAAATAAAGTTGGTAAAAAACATCAATACGACGAATATCAAACCATGGTTTTAATAACAGTATTATTGAAACATACATGTGCAATAGTTGAAACTGATCGATCGAGGAACTTTTAATATTACATGAATACATTTGGGACAATACTAGATATAATAATAATAATAATAAATGGAAAACGGTGCTTCTGTGTTTTTACTGTGAACATTGCGAACGTAAATTACAAGATTCAATAAAGTTTCAACTAGAAACTTTTTCACTTTTTTCAGTCTCAACCTTAGGTTGTCTTAAATTGTTTTTAATTTTCGGTCAATCTTTGCCTCATTGTTCTTATAAAAAGAAAAGCGTATACACATGCACGTACACAGCCGGAAAGTCTAAATTTTGCTAAGTTTTTGGTGACAAACTGGAGGGGCGAATATACATGGAGAAGTCTGTACTATTTTTGAGAAAAGATCAAAATGACTGACACAGGCAACCCAGTGAAGGCTCTGTAGAGTCTCTTGTTTAGTCTAATGAGCGTCCAACAGCTGACACTCGCATTAACTTGATTATTACGCGTTTTGACGTATATGCTGTCAAATGTGAAAATTGCTCGCTTCATCGCCAGAGATGTCGTCAAATAGTTCTGACATCTACACATAAATTAGCAGAAATATTCGTTGAAAGTTGTGGCATTTTCTAATAACACATTTCTGTTAGTGTTTATATCTTACAATGATTTTCTGTTGTAAAACTTAAGGGTTGTTTAGAAAACTATGAACTATTAAGCTCAAGTTAATGAAAACCAGTTTTAAAAAGTGTTTTATCTTTTTTCAATTAATTTACTTAATTACTTAATTTACTGACAATTTCCATTGTGTACAATATTCTAGCAAGCAATTTAGAGAATTTTCTAGACCCAATCGACTTTCTGATAATAAAACAATATGGTCAGCATACATTAAAACATTGAGTTTTATTGAAATCATTGTTACTGGATCACAATTATTATTGAAACACTCTGGAAGATCATTTAAGAATAAATTGAAAAGTGAAGGGCTTGACGGACAACCCTGACGTACACCAATACTCGAAAGAAAATCAGGTGTCAGCCCTTCATGTAATTTTAGACATATTCTTAACGAAGAGTACATATTCAAAAATAATTTAATGGAACCTTCTAAAACACCACATTTTATTAACATTTAAGAAATAAACCGTATGTCCAAACTGAATCAAAAGCTTTTCTCAAATCGACAAAACAAGCAAATTTTTTTGTTTTTCATTTTATAGCTGTCAATTATAGTTTTTAAAGTAAAAATATGATCTGCTGTTCTACAGCCCTTGCTGAAACCTTTTTGTTCAGATCTGCTTATGTTATTCAAATCTAAGAAACTAATCAATCTATTATTAAGTATTATTGAAAAAAGTTTTCCAATGTAACTACTTATTGTAATCCCCCTATAGTTGGAAGGGTCGGATATGTCACCAGATTAGAATATAGGAACAATATGGCCTGAACCCCAGGTCGAAGGGTAAAAATTAGATTTCATAATGATATTCAAGATTTTTTAAATGAGCACGTTTGAGAAACGGCAAACCCAGTTGCTTTAATCATTTCATTGGAGATAGAGTCTGCACCTTGAGCTTTGTTATTTTTTAGATATTTCATCGCTTTATCAAGTTCCTCAGATGTAATTTCTTTATCTAGAATGGATACATTTTCCCCTGCGAAACATTGTATAAGGTCATTTATCGTTTCAATATCGAATTCGTTACGATCTGAATTTAGTTTTTTTTTAAATAATTGAACCAAATGTTGCAACTAATGGACCAAGAATTACTTCCTTTCTGTACTGCTTCAAAAGTTTTGATCAGGTTCCAGAAAGCCTTTGGATTATTTTCTACACATTGTAATAGTTTTTCCATAATATTTTCGTTGTAATTTCGTTTTGCTTGTTTGACTTCCTTTTTATATTGTTTTTTCAAAGTAAAGAATTGACCTCTTAAATATTAGTCATCAGGAAATTTGCTTAGTAGCTTTCCTAAAGAAGGCACTTGACTACGCACTGTTGTATAGATACATGTTTTGGGTTTCCTGTGTAAAGGTCATGCGCAGTACAGAGTGAGAGATCGAGCACACGGCACAAAGTTGAGTTTGGGATTAAAAGTGTTTTCCTTCAAATATTGTACTCTTACTGTTACATTTGTCTCCACGGATACAACAATTGGCGACGAGGATGAGATTATATTCTCAACAATGTTTCAACTGATTTTCAACGGAAGTACGATTCATTTTTGACACATAATTCGTGATTTTCAAGATGGCTGCTGCTCTCATCGGCTCGATTGGATTTTATGAGCCTTCGTTGGAGACATTCACGGCGTATTTAGAAAGGTTAGAACAATTCTTTATTGCAAACGATATTGGTCAATGTGCTGCAGATGCTACAGAAGCAGTTAAAAAGGCTGCAGACAAAAAACAAGTCGCCGTAATTATTTCAGTTATGGGAAGCAAAACATACAATACTTTGAGAGATTTGTGTTCGCCCACAGCGCCTAAAGATAAGTCATTTGCTGAAATTTGTCAATTACTGAAAACATACTACAAGCCTAAGAATCTAGAGGTTGCTGGAACATATAAATTTCATTCGTGTGTACAAACGGAAAGTGAAAGCATCGCAGAGTATAGTGCAAGACTCAGGCGACTAGCTACTGATTGCAATTTTGGCACATTTTTGCCGAGAGCTCTTCGCGACCAATTTGTTAGTGGAATTAGAGATGAAAATACAAAGAAGAAACTTCTAAGTCAAGATAGTCCTACATTTGAAGATGCTATGAAAATCAGTATTGCAGAAGAGGCAGCGAAAAGAGAAACTCAGATATTTCAGAAGAATTCAGTTCATGTTATGAAATCTGCACCTACAAATAGAAATGCCAAGAGTAAAAATGAGCGTAAAGATACAGAACGACCAGCTCAAAGGCGTCAACAAACATTTTCTAAACCTTCTGAAGACAAAAAGTCAAACTACACATGTTTCAGCTGTGGAGGAACTGGACATATGAGAAAAACCTGCAGATTCCGAGACAAGGTATGTCGCTCATGTAATCTTAAAGGACATATTGCTAAAGTTTGTAAGAAAACTGCAGTACATGTGATGCGTTCAGGTGATAATACTGAATTCCAAGAAGATTTATATACTATTGAAATAAACAATGTGTCTACTCAGGATATTAAAGTACCATTGAAAATTGAAGGTTTGCAAACTGAAATGCAACTTGATACTGGTTGTGCATTTACTCTTGCTCCAAAATCTTTCTATGATAAATACTGTGCACATATTCCCTTAAAGCCTACAAAAGTGATTTTCTCTACATACACTGGGGAAAAAATTCATCCCATGGGGGAAGTAATGGTAGATGTTGAGTATGCTAACAAATGTTATTCCCTACCACTGATTATTGTGAACGCTGGATCTACTCCCCTATTTGGAAGGAACTGGCTCAGTAAAGTGAGTCTAAACTGGCATAACTTGCCAGGTATCCAGAAGGTTCATCACATTGCATCTACTTCAAAACAAGATCTAGGCACCTTGTTAAAGAAACATGGAACAATGTTTGATTCAAAGTTGGGTTGTTACAGTGGCCCCCCTGAACAACTCAAGGTTAAAGAACAACCAAAGTTCCACAAAGCAAGACCTGTTGCTTATGCTGAAAAGCCCAAAGTTGAAAGGGCTCTCACAAAGATGGAAAAGGAAGGAGTGATAATTAAAGTCAATTCAGCTCCTTGTGCTGCACCTATTGTGGTTGTTGGCAAGAAAGATACAGATGATGTTCGCATTTGTGGAGACTTCAGTGTAACTTATAATAAGTGCGCTGATGTTGAAACTTACCCACTGCCAAAAATAGAAGATATTCATGAAGCTGTAAGAGGATGTAAAGTGTTTAGTATCTTAGATATCAGCCAAGCCTATCATCAAATTCCTATAACAGAGGAATCTCAGCCCTATGTTACAGTTAATACACACATGGGATTATACTCATTCACACGGCTTCCAAATGGTGTTCATTCTGGACCTGCTATATTCCAGAGAGTAATGGACAATACCCTTGCTGGTATTTCAAAGACTATTTGCTACATTGATGATATTCTAGTTGCAGGAACAGATGAGCAAGATCATTTAAAGACACTTTCAAATGTATTTGAAAGACTTTCTACTGCAGGATTCAAACTGAATCAGAGGAAGTGTCAGTTCAACAGATCCTCTGTCACCTACTTAGGTCATGTGATTGATGGGAATGGCCTTCACCCTACTGATGAAAAGCTCAAAGCTGTACAGGATGCCCCAAGACCCAAGGATGTTACTGCTCTCAAGTCCTTTCTTGGATTACTGATGTTTTACTCACGGTTCTTGCCGAACCATTCCACTATTCTGGCACCCCTTAACAGATTACTAAAGAGGGATGTTAAGTGGACATGGACTAAGACTGAAGAGCAGGCATTTGTAAATGCTAAGAAGTTACTGCTTGATTCGCAAACACTTGTACATTATAATGATGCTTTACCACTCTACCTATCATGTGATGCTTCATCCTACGGAGCAGGTGCTGTGTTGTCTCATTACATTGACAACCAATACCGCCCAATTGCATTTGCATCATGTACCTTAACCCAGGCACAAAAGAATTACTCTCAGCTAGACAAAGAAGCCTTTAGCATCATCTTTGGTTTAAAGAAGTTTCATCAATACTTGAGTGGACGTGAATTCACAATATTGACAGATCACCGCCCTTTGTTGTCATTGTTTGCTCCAGATCGTCCAGTGCCGCTTCATGCTGCTGCAAGGTTGCAACGATGGTCCCTAATTTTACAGTCCTACAATTACAAGATTGAATACAGGAATACAACAGCCCATGCAGATGCTGATTCAATGTCTCGCCTACCCTTGCCTGTGACATGGGAACCAACAAGTCACAATGTTAACTGCTACTTCATTGAAAGTGAAGGTATGTCATATGTTTCAAGTGAAATGATCAAGAAAGCTACTGCTGTTGATCCTGTTTTGAGCAAAGTTATGCAGTACACAATGACTGGATGGCCACATGTTGTGGATCCATCTTTAATTGCTTATAAGAACAAACGGGATGAGCTAACACTAGAGCAAGGTTGTTTGATATGGGGACTTCGTGTAATTGTTCCCAATACTCTTCAAGAGCAAGTACTTAAGGAATTGCATGAGACACATCCTGGAATGACACGTATGAAATCCATCGCAAGATCATACGTCTGGTGGCCTAATATCGACTCAGATGTAGAGAATACAGTACGATCCTGTCATACTTGCCAGATGACTCGAGCAAATCCACCTGAAGCACCTGTGCACCCATGGTGCTATCCTACAGGCCCATGGCAAAGATTACACATTGATTTCAAGGGTCCAGTGTTAGGACGAACATATCTGGTTGTTGTTGATGCATACAGTAAGTACCCAGAAATAGTGAACATGTCAAGTACCACAGCTACTGCAACAATCAAGGTTCTACGTGAGATTTTCAGTCGACATGGTTTGCCTGAAACCATTGTATCAGATAATGGCCCGCAGTTTGCGTCTGAAGAATTTCACAACTTTTGTAGCGTAAACGGTATTGTTCATCGTAAATCAGCTCCATACAAGCCCTCTACAAATGGCCAAGCTGAAAGAATTGTTCAAGTACTTAAATCAGCAATAACACAAGCTACAGTTTCTGGAGAGAATATTGACACTGCTGTTGCAAGACACATGTTAGTCTACCGTAATACTGCTCATTCAACAACAGGCGAAAGTCCGTCAATGCTACTAATGAAGAGGAAGCTTCGCACAAGGTTAGATTTACTTAAACCTTCGGTTCAACGTCATGTAGAGAACAAACAGAACTCTGTTGCAGAACGAACTGCAAATAGACACTTACGACAATTTCAAAAAGGTGATTCAGTGATGGTAAGAAACTATGGAAAGGGAGAGAAATGGTTGCCCGGAAAGATATCAGAAGTTCTTGGTACAAGAAACTACATGGTTCAAACAGGAGGACAAATGTGGAAACGACATGTGGACCAGGTACTTAAAAGTCAAGTAGAGGCACAAAGAGACATGCTTCCAGATGCTGTTTCAAATGAGTCTGTGCCTACTGTTATACAAGATACTGTACCACCACCTGATGTAACTGCAAACCCTGCAGTTCCTGATGTCACACCCTCAACCAGCTCCATTCCAGAACAGATTGTTACGCAGACAACTGAAAGCAGTGCACCCCTACCAGCTGAAAGCAGTGCACCCCTACCAGTTGCACCCGCCAGTCCAAAGACTTACCCGGCAAGATCAAGAAGACCGCCTGCTTATTTAAAGGACTATGTACAGTAGGAACATTCATGAACATTATTATTTGTTATTGAGAACTAAAAAGATTTAGTTTCTTATGTTTCGTTAGTAACCGAGTGTAATCTTTATTTAGAAGGGAGGATGTTGTATAGATACATGTTTTGGGTTTCCTGTGTAAAGGTCATGCGCAGTACAGAGTGAGAGATGGAGCACATGGCACAAAGTTGAGTTTGGGATTAAAAGTGTTTTCCTTCAAATATTGTACTCTTACTGTTACACTTGTCTCCACGGATACAACAATTGGCGACGAGGATGAGATTATATTCTCAACAATGTTTCAACTGATTTTCAACGGA
>JAODFW021451554.1:0-14069 GCA_027575235.2 Palythoa mutuki
TTTTACTAGTTTATTTTGTTGACAGATTTCCGCTCACCCACTAACCACAAAATAATTGGCCACTGACAAACATGCAAACCACTCTCAAAAACCCAAATTTCCATACAAAGTCTTAAATTTTCAAAATGTCGTTACTAACTCTTATACCACCCACACTGAGCTTGGGCTGCCTGTGCTAATACATGCAAATTAAATCATTTGTCCGGCTTGGCTATCCTCATGAATACGCGTGACAGGATTTTGTTTCAACTTCTTTTCACGATACATAGTAAGCAATGGTAAGTGTAGATAACAAAATTAATGAAGTATTTATGTTGTAGCAGATTGCAATTTTTATTTCATGGTTTTCTTCCACCGAAAAAGGAACTTGATATGTATACTAATAGACTGATACAAAAATGTCACGATGATGGCACAGCCAAGTGAGGATTTCTGTTAGCTATTTATAATACAAAAATTGGAAGCCTTCGATAAATTTCGGAGTAATTCTTAACTTTTTCTTTTGAAATATTGTATGTTAGTTTAGGCCTACAATACGTTTCTTGTGAGCAATGTGTTGCGTTGGATGAAATGAATTTTTTGTGACATTCGGAATTTTTCCCAATAAGGCAATATGCTAATCAGTTAGGAGAACTTTCATTTTGGTTCGGAAATCCAAAAGTCTTGCCATAACTCCATGAAATTTGTCACTTCTGCTGTTCTTTAACACTTTATTTTGTTGAAATTTGCTAAGCACAAACGTTAACTTGTGCCAACTTGTGGCCAATCCATTTTCTGGCCGACTCGATATTCCCGAGCGCTATTAAACTAGTATTTGCTATTCATAACGGAGTATTTTGTCCAAGTTAGTTCATTTCTTTTTTGAGATTGCTTATCGTTTTCATTTCATAAATGCTGTAACATTCTGGCAAGGCTAAGGGAAGAATTTCGTCGAAAAATGGTCAAAGTTTTGGATTCCAGTAAAAGATAGAGGTTTTGCGCAAGCAAGTAATTTTAGGACTGAAAAATTTCTGTCACGAAGGCCAGTCACTCCCGTGGCATGTATAGAAACTTAGAGCAACACCAGTTTGAGCCAAATCAACATCGCTCTGAACTAACACATAATGTTTTTGATACGGACAAGTTAAGAGCTAAATCGCACTGAATTCAGTTTTATTGAAAGATTTGAACTGCCGTACCGTATAAAAGTCAAGCGTCCGTGTGGAGTAGGAAAACTCGCTGCCGCCGCGTCATACCAGTCTGTACTAAGGACACGTGCGGTCTGGCAGTTTGTTTCTATCATCGCGACTGGAGATTTTGGTAAACGGCCGTCAAACTCCATCCACCGGTACAGATTTTTTCCGACAATCTACGGAGTTACATACATAAACATATTTATTGAAGCTCCCAATGGCTGGGCTTTTCAGCTACAAAGCTAAGTCAATGCACCTATCTAATCTGTCTAATCTATCTATCTAGTACAAATTAAGATTTAAGAAACTAGGAATTACATGTTTAGGCTAAAAAAATTAATAATTCATGAATGATTAAAATTCGTAGATGATGGTAGTAGTAAAATATCAACGAGTCGACTTCATAACTTAATGAGTTCCACAGGTTATAATTACTTCCACCGTAAATAAAGGACACTTGTCCAGTGGATGACGGCGGCGTGGTTGACGCAGTGGTATAAGATCTCTGCCTTCTAACCACAAAGTCCTGGGTTGAAACCCCGGCTCAGACGAGTGTTGAGCATGTGTGTGACCTTTTCCGCCAAAGTTGACTCAGCTTTCCTTCCTCCTGATATCGGTAAATGAGTATCAGCTTCTGCTGGGGGCTAACCTGCGATGGATTAGTGTCCCGTCCAGGGGGAGTCAATGACTCTCATCCGATTAACACTACAGAAACCGGGAATAAGCACCGGCTCTATGGGCCACTTGGCTCGTAAAAGGATAGCTTTATTTCAGTCTGGGTTATTTTTGAATACAAGCCCGGCTACTTTTCAATGACAATATTCTCCGCGGTCGCAGGGCAAGCGTTGTGAGGCTCGTTTTAAACGTCGAGTTTGTAAAATTTTATGTGAAGAACCTATAATGCTAATGCTAATGATAAATTCTATTGTTATATACCTAGACCTTCACTGAACAAAAAAGAGAATCAGTTATCTTTAGTTGACTCTGGGTCACGTGATTCTTATTAAATTCAATTGTATCCCTACCGGGATGCAATGGAGCTCCTCGCGGACTGCTTCTATGTTTCCCCAATACCGTGCTCTTGGGAAATAAGATGTTTTGTTTCAGATGCGGTTATGAAAAAGACACGAATGATTGTTCAGTTCAAACAAAGCATCTTCTTTTCCAAGAAGACTATATACAGGAAAACATTGAGGCAGTCCGAGGCGGTCCATTGCACAGTTGAAGCCCGGAGGCGCCGAACACGAATCTCATAGCAAAGAGACTGTAAACTTTAACGCAGGAGCATTTTCTGAAGCATTAAATGTTACCATCAACAGGCCCGGTCAAAGTGCTCAACTTCAGATATAATGAACTTAATGCTGAAGAGTCAATTCTATTGTTCTACCTCATTTGCATTCATTTCGAAATACACGCTTTTTTATAAGAACAACTTTATAAGAACAACGAGGCTAAAATTTGCCAAAATTTAAGAACAATTTAAGAACAAGCACGAGCTCAGACTTGATAACTAGGAAAGTTTTTGTGCATGGTAGAAAATTTACTAAAACTTAACGATAAACTTTGAAAAGATTGACTGTAAGTGTAAAGACTGCTCAACAAACAATGACTGAGATAGTTCGCTTCTAAATTCAGCCTAACGTGCTCAATCGATAAAATCAGATATCGGAAAACCAATCGATAAATCGTTATCAATCGATAAAATCATGTTGATTGATATTGATTGTATCGATCAATCGATTTCATCGATACATGCAACTTTTCTTCCCAAAATCAATCGATTTTATCGATTTTATCGATAGACGAAAATTTTTTAAAAACGCATACATGTCTTGTTAAGTCGTTTTAGACTTGGTATAACATTTTTTATGAAATAAAAAGATTTAATAAAATCGATCAAATCGATACTACTGATTGAAAAAATCGATAAATATCGATTACTCACAACTCAAGTTTTCTGATAAAGTCAACTGATTTTTATCGATTTTATCGAATATTATCGATTATCGATTTTATTGATTGAGCACGTCAGGAATTCAGCCGTACAATACATGTGTGGCGCAAGGCGTTTCGTTTTCCAATATCTTGTTTTATTTTGCTTTTTCTTCATTAAAAAACCACTCGCAGAAATAAGAACAATTTAAGAACAACTTGAGGTTGATGTCGCCAAAAAATTAAGAACAATGGGCCTCGGCAAAATTTACTGGTTCTTATAAAAAAAGCGTGTATTTGTATACTTAGTATTTAGGCGTTCTGGTTATCTCGTAACTTGCACGATACGTGAATTACTGCATGTGCAATAAAAATAATAACAAATCTACTGACGTCAGAAGCAGGACGCACCTTCTCGGCCTCTGGCAAGTTCTTTCAACATCAGTAAACAAATTTGACTCTCAGTTGACAATATCATATATCAAAATGAGATCATATGCTAAAATAAAAATTTGTGTTCTATTGAATTTTTGAGGGATTTTGAATTTGTGCAAATTGGCATGATTCTAAGTTTCAAGAATTGGTTGAAATCTCTACTTATTTTTACTTTTGAAATTTGCAAAATAAAAAAAGTAGTAGAATATATGTAAATAACATACTGATACAAGTTGATATTATTTTATGGCCCAAGTAAATCATAATTCTTGAACAATATATAATTGAACAACACTGTATATGATTCACTTCAATTTCTATTTCACGAGTGGGGCAATGCTGAACCCATGCAGTGCGGACACTGATGCATGCGAACCAGTTGTTTTATGTTGCAACTCAGCATGCATTTAAGCTGTGGATACACGCTGCAAAAGTGTAATATTTTCTCGCTCTCGCAATGCAATTTCTGATTTTTTGTTGCCTTGCCCGCGCGAGGCAAAATTACAGCGTCTATTATGCCCACGACTTTGACCGCAACGATATCTCGCAACGAAAAAAATTCGTTGCAGGAAATCAAAAAGATTGAACTTTACTCTGCAACATTTTCAGTGATGATGCATTGCGTTGCGAGCACGAGAAAATATGATAGACGCTCCAATCGTTCACAGCAACAAAGTTTCGAAATTGCATTGCGAGCGTGAGAAAAAACTGCAGCGTTTATCCACAGCTTTACGATAAAAAAAGACTATACTTTAAAATATAGCGACATATCGTGAATATTATCCACGCAAATGGACTAAATAGCCAACTTTTCTACTTTTTCAGATTATCCGACCGTCCGACCCCATATTTTTGCTCCAATACAACTGTAAACATAAAGCTAGTGGGAGTGCCTAAGGGCGAGAAAAACAGCAAAGTATGTCAATCAGGGTTTTGTTGGTAATATATGCATGAGCAATATGTTGTTGTTTTTCTCAAACCCAGTCTACCATGCACTTGAAAGAGAACCTTCGATTCAAATAAAATTACACATTGGTAAGGAAGATTCTAGCTGTTTGAAAATTTGCAGAGATTAAAGAACCTGATGAAACCGAAAGTATTTTAACAAAACGGTTTTTAATGAACTAACTTTAAAAAGTTTAAAGCTCAAACTCCAAGAACCTTAGTTATTTTAAATTTGTTTCAAAAGATAGTTTTGGTAACAAACTACAATACAATGCAATATAATGTTTTCACCATGGTAACCAAACATAATGAACAGAAGCAATACAATGTAATATGTGAACGTATTTCAGTTGGCGTGGTTGATACTGAGGGGGCGAACAAGCTGTGTAAAGTCACGCGAGGCCCATATATGGTAAATTACTACAACTCCAAGCAAATAGGAACGCCCTCTTTTCTCTCGTATTTTAGTTTATATTTGATCGCATATGTGTGTCGATCGGACTGTAACTGCAGAAATCCACCAGTCAATATAGTTTTGATCGCCAGTTTTTGGACGTCTTACAGATTTCAGCTACATCTTACGGTATGACTTAACAAGCTTTTATTCCCTTCTTTTGCAGTGTCTTACTACCATGTCTTCTCTCTAGCTGCAGCGGTAACTCAACTTTGATTCATTAGGAATCATTGCCAGCGCTTTAAATATTTTAACAGCATTACTATCAACTCTTAAGCAGTTTTATATTTTACGATACACTGAAAATGTCGAGCAACTAGTAGTTGTCTTATCTTGGACTCTCCGCCCTTAATTGTTGGATTTGATTATTAATATAACATTTAAGCAAACCCGGCACTAAGCAGGCCACTGTTTGATTCGCTGTGTTGTGGTGGTCGAATTATATATTGCCACCTTATCTGTTAGAAGAGGCGATAAGCAACAACAGATTGGTATAATGAGCTCGAATCTCGTAAGGAATTCCATTTTGAATGACATACTTTAAAATGATACCAAATTTCTACGACTTTTGTTTTTGGTAAATTTTAAGCAGCTGAAAGACTTTTTTTTCCATAAGTTGATAAGTTACACCTTTACAATATTCCACCTTTCGTATTACCTGCTATATTTAATCAATAGGCTGGGAAGTGAAGCTTTGAATTTAAATATCGGAATTTTAATGAATAGTATTATCCCGGCAACCTGATCCTTCAATCTTGCAACTATATGTAAGCAAGTTTTTCGGAGACTCTTTCAAATTTTATTCGCTAGAATTTAAGAACAAGAACGGTGTGTTATTTTTTTTATTTGTTAGTCGTTTAAATCTGCTGGCGGTTTTTTCTATTGGCTTTGCATGATAGCGAAATTAGTACAATCCAGGATATTTCGCGACGATAAATAATTGGCTCATGTGTAGTCTTAGACATGAAATGGCGGGAAACTTGAGACAAAAAATTGGATAGCTCATGCATGTATGGATGGCTGTTTAGATACATGAACTGGTATCAACAAAGTGTTCAGATTTTCAATTTTAATTTGCCCTCTGGCGCTATTCCTCTTATTTTTATGGCTGTTACTTTACACAAGTGCTAATTTAATTTATTAAATTAAAGAATTCCACTCAACAACTGAATTATAAATTTCTCTTAGGTAAGTTTACGTGTTAGCTTGCGGACTGTTCTAGAATCTTAATCTTGTTCGAACCGCTTTGTGCCAGTTGTTAATCAGTTATATCTCATTTTACCCCGTGGACTTAAGTTGAGTTGTTATTGCCCGCACGTGATGTTCCCACGCAATATCGTTCAAATTCAAGTGGTTGCAATCAAAACTAATATATTAACCTAAATACATCTCAAACATTATCTGCAAAACTATCTTAAAATGGAACAAAATAAATATCTTAAGCAAACTATAATTAAAAAGCAATCTTTATATTGACAACCCTTTTCTGTGATTGATCGCATCCATCTTTGTAAAAGCAGATTAATTCTCCATTGTCCGCAATATTTGTTGTTACAGGCACAGCACCTGTAAAAATCTATTTCACACAAAAATAAGTTAAGTAAATGAGTTCCCGGACCAAACAATAATGCAATCCAACTTCCAAGCATTTTTTGCTTCTAAGTTATTTTTGGAAGTTGGTACGCTAAATATTTAAATAAATAAATGAATAAATATTTTCAATTTCTTTTAAACAACTGTATTAAGTAAGAATGAAGGTACAATAAGTTGTTGTTGTTATAGGTTATGTGTCATACAGTATAAGGCATTGACGATCATTCATTTCCGCGCTTCCCTCTCCTGACATCTTTCAATAATCTCATTTCCATTTGCCATGTTGGTCCATACTTTGATGTTGTTTAAATACACGCATTTTTTTTATAAGAACCAGTAAATTTTGCCGAGCCTCATTGTTCTTAATTTTTTTGGCGATTTCAGCCTCAATTTGTTCTTAACTGTTCTTATTTCTGTGTGTGGCTTTTAATGCAGAAAAAACAAAATAAAACAAGGTAGAGGAAAATAAAACGCCATTCGCCACATATGTATTGTACGGCTGAATTTAGAGGCGAACTATCTTGAGTTGTCTTTACAGTGAACCTTTTTATGGTTTATGAGCACTGTATCGCTAAGTTTTAGTCAATTTTCTACCACAAAAAGTTTCCTAGTTATCAAGCCTCAGCCTGAGCTTGTTCTTAAACTGTTCTTAAGTTTTGGCAAATTTGAGCCTCGTTGTTGTTCTTATAAAAAAAATTACGTCAACGTCATTCTCTGTCTGCCATTCGCTCTTTTGCCTTCTATTTTTCCGGTTATAGCGATAAATTCTCTATTCTGTTTCTGCACATAACGTGTCCTAAAAATGTCATTTTCCTGTTTTTGATTGCCTCTAACAGTTTGCGTTTTACGTTAGCCATTATTAGAGACCTTAATAAAAATGAGGACGGCCACGGCGCCGACGATGACAAATAACAATAGTAAATATACAATAACTGCACGTTGAAATGCATCGAGCACCTGCACGTAGTTGTCGCTTTTAACAGAACGTGAAAAGACCTCTTTTGGATGTCTAGGGAGGACGAGGAAGTGATAATTAAAATGTTCTCAGTATTTGTTTATATCTTCAAGGTCTTGAAGGAGAAACTTCTACTCTTTTTCTGTTTACAAAGTTTAAGGCGAAGACTGACAAAACCCTAATGACCCGCAGAAAGGAGTAAATCTGGCAAATCAGAAATATATTTTTTTGAGCCGTTGTCGTTGGCGTTGCCGTCGTAGTTTCTTAAAGTCCCCAATATTAGTACTCGTTCATTCGTTAGGTTATCGATCCACGAAATCTTTAGCACAATAGGCCATTTCCGAATTACGCTCTACTGCTCACAAACAAAACCTTCAAGTCGAGGTCGAAGTTTGCTGTATTTTTGAGCATTTGGCCTCGCCTTGATGTTTTTGTTTGTTGGCAGTGGGATGGAGCGTTATCCGGAAATGGCCTATGAATGTGGCCTTTACAAAACCCCAAGCTTTATAGAACACCTGATGTTGATAAAGTGCAGGCTTAATTAACGTTATAAAATGAAGGCAACGGTGTTCGTCTCTTACTTACTGAATTAGCTTCTTTTAATTCACTACGCCCCCTGTTAGTAAATAATGACATTTAAAACTAAAATTTGTTCCCATTCAGATCTGTACGAATGGCGAATGAAAGCTATATCAAATCAAGCAGCGGCATTTTAAAGGGTTTGGAAGTCGTAAGTATTAATGACAAGGTGGAATGGTTTAAATCTTTTAATGCCTTACTAGTTCTGGTTAATGATACTGATACCGACCCCAACCCTGCTATTGAAAACGATAATAGAAAAAGTTAGGGAAATGTTACTGGTAATGGCAATGGTACTATCATTGATACTGATACTGGTACTGACACTCATACTGATATACTGATACTGGTACTGGTACTGATACTTGTACTGGTACTGATACAGGTACTGATAATGATACTAATACTGGTACTGATACTGATACTGATACTCAGACTGATACTGATATACTGGTACTGGTACTGATACTGATATTGGTATTGATACTGGTACTGGTACTGATACTGGTTTCGGTACTGATTCTGGTTTTGGTACTGATTCTGGTATTGATACTGGTACTGGTACTGATACTGATACTGGTACTGATACTGGTATTGATACTGGTGATGGTACTGATACTGATACTGGTATTGATACTGGTACTGGTACTGATACTGATACTGGTATTGATACTGGCACTGGTACTGATACTGGTACTGATACTGGTACTGATACTGATATTGGTACTGATACTGGTACTGATACTGGTACTGATTCTGGTATTGATACTGGTACTGGTACTGACACTGGTACTGGTACTGATACTGGTACTGATATTGGTACTGATTCTGGTATTGATACTGGTACTGGTACTGACACTGGTACTGGTACTGATACTGGTACTGGTACTGACACTGATACTGGTATTGATACTGGTACTGGTACTGATGCATGTTTTGGTACTGATTCTGGTATTGATACTGTTAATGGTACTGATTCTTGTATTGATACTGGTAATGGTAATGGTACTGATACTTTTATTGATACTGGTAATGGTACTGATTCTGGTATTGATACTGGTAATGGTACTGATACTGGTATTGATACTGGTAATGGTACTGATGCTGGTTCTGATACTGGTACTTATGCTGGTGCTGGTACTGATACTAATATGTATAATTGTACTAATACTAATACAGTGTATTATACCGATGTTTAGGTGGCTCTTCTCCTTGCCTGGGTTTTTTTCTACGAGTTTAGAGGAGAAAGTGACCCAAAGGATTATACAGAGTGGGTTGCTTTCTTCTTTTTCGCTCACCTGATTGGCTGGATCGCCACAATCCTACTTTTTGGTGTCTTTGCCTGTGGATTGCATGACAACATTGGAGGGTCTAAATGTTGGTATACAATAGTAAGTTTTCAGGCCGTCTCTTTTAAATATAAACACAGACTTACAGAATACGTTCTTTAGGAGTTGAAGAATTGTTTGCCTAAGCTAAACTAAAATAAAAATATAACAATTCAAACCTTGATCAATGTTTGGCTGTTTCTTTTGTTATCGAACTCCTTCTTATTTAAATTTGACGTCACATTAATGCGGTTTTAAAGTCAGCTTTGAATAATATTCCGCCATTTTATCTATCAATTCTTTGTAAAAGCCATACCTTAGCTTTTTTTCGAGGTCAGTAATCATTACGTCATTATCAAAGTTTTAACGTAACTAAAATTTCGATCCTGTTTTGATAATACGGCGCGAAGTTAAAATATGAAGGAGTTCGATAATAAAGGAAACAACCAGCGAAATAAGTTAGCATAAACTTTCCACCGGCGAGACAAGTTAGTGTGGAACAGATACTTTGTGAGACTGTTTCGCTTGGTGCTTAGTGTTTACAATTACCGCATGTCAACATACTCTCCACTAAAGAATAACCAGACGATAGCAAATAAACGAGGAGTCATCCAGATTTTTTTCAATGCCAATTAAGGTTACGGTACAGTTTGAATAAGTAAGATGTATTATTTTTTAGCTTTTGTGAGAAACCTATCGGCTTTGAGAAAATCTTTCAGGTAAAAAAATGTTTTAAAAACAAATATAGTTCTTGAGATATATACGCTTTTTTTCAAATGCACTTCTCTCAAAACAACTTTTGGCACCAAAAACAGCTTTAAAAAAAGATTCCAACTCAAATAGGTTCTATTATTGCCAAATTTGGCATAGCGATGGTGTAACAATTGAACTTCAAAACGGTGCCAGGGAATTTTGATACTCAGCTTAGATTTTTTATATTGAATTATTTATCAGTATAACTCCTTCGCAAGTAACAAATTTCAAGAATGGGCTTTAGAACGTGAGAAAGGCTATCAAAAATCGCAGACACTGTCTTCACAATCAAGCTGTGAAGAAGAAGAAATGATAACAAAGCATAGACCCTATGCAAAAATGGCGGCGATTTTAGTATTCTTTTGTCTACATTCAAATTAGCCTTACTAGCCTCGTTTGGAGTAAAATATTCTTTTGAAAGTTTAACACAAGGACGAGGCTAGTAAGGCTTATTTAAATGTAGATAAAAGAATATTAAAATAGCCGCCATTTTTGCAAGAGGTCTATAGCTCAGTTGGTTAGAGCACTGCACCGGTATCGCAGAGGTCACGGATTCGAATCCCTTTGAAGCCTGAATTTTTTTCAGGCTTCATCACCGCGAAGGTCGTATCACAACGTCATTATCCAACATTGTTGAGTTATGTTGGACGGTGTCTGATTAGTGTTGGATTGTGTTGGATGTTGGAGTCTTCAAACGAATCCAATACCATATAAACATTGTTAGATTTCAGTGCCAGGACCCATTATTTTGATCACGCGAGCGAAAATGCTGGACGAAGTTGGATGAATTAAAAGTTTGAACAAAGTCAAACTTCATGCAACATCGTCCAACACCGTCCAATACGCATCATTGATCGCCATAGTGCTGTTAAAACTGGTCAAACATGTGCGTCCGGCAACAATGTTGGATAATGTTTGAGCAACAAGTTTGATCAGGTTGAACGGACTTTTAGAGTTACGCGAAAAAATCCCGAATTCACAATTTAATTTGGATGGCCAATGACATGAAATCAAGATTTTGGCCTTACACATTCGTAAATTTCGGATTTAGAATTTCCACAACCTTGAAATCAGGATTTTGACTTTCCACAACAGTGAAATATAGGGCTTTTTATTTAGCCTTCCACAATTGCCGACGAATTCAGGATTTCGCTTTCTACAATCGTGAAGAGAATATTTTAAACTTCAAAAACTTTTTCCACTCTAACTCCACAACATAACTTTACATAAATAACTCGTTATTTAATCTCGTCTTGGTTGTTGAAATAGAATTAGGAGTCGTGTTTGTTTCGAAATTTTGACTGAACAATTCAAACTTGTTATCTAAATCCCTCTTGAACTGAACTTGAATGCTCGTTTTATGTCAGACTAAACAATTATCCTTGATTATCGTACCACTTAAAACTAGCCGAATCACTTTAAGAAGATTGCTTTGACGAGTTCTGCATCAGTAACGTCTTTTCACTAACACGGTGCAGAAACGACCAAACAAGTCACAAACGCCGTATATTTTGATTGAAACTAGCGACTTTACTTCAAAAAAATATTTCTTAGATCTTGTTTTCCTTACTTTTATACGTCGGTATGTAGTCGAAATGCATTCTACGATTCGCCCGTGGGTATCAAACTGGATGAAGCCGTTTCAAGTATTATCCGCTTTGATCAGGCCTTATAGCGCCTCTAGGTTTTCGTCAGGGAAGATTGATTCCGCTAAATTTGTTCTCAGGAAAGGCTAACGCTTAAACTATCATCCCTTCTCCCTTCACCAAAGCGAATCATACAATTTATCAACGTCGTGTTAATTTTAACAACTATTTTGCTTATTTGTTGGTACAGCTATTTTCAAAATTCATTTTTAAGAGCACCAGAATTAAATGGTTGTTTTAAAAGCCAATTACAACTCTTTCTTCCGCCATAAAGAACAAAATACTACGACCGGAAGAATTTCGAGCGCCCGATAGCGCACAATCAAAAAATGATCCACTTGTCTAACGCTGAGGGCTCCAGTCAGGCCATCGTAATATGGTACACAACAAATAGGAATTGAATCATTAATTTTGCTGAAAATCTCGAAGTCGCTTTCAATGTGTCATTGTGACGACCAAATGCCTTGAAGGCTTTCATTCAGTTATTCAACGATACTTTAAGAGATCAAGCATATATACAAGCAAAGACAAAATATGAGTTTGGCCAAACATTTAAAAAAAATATTTAAAACATTACCCAAAAATCGGCGGGAATTTTAAGGACGACATCTTATTCAAGCGCAACATCAACCTTGCTGTGTCAGTTAAACGTGCAGTGACTCAAGCATACAAAAACAGCCTGAGATTGTTCAAGAAGATAAGATGAGACACAAAACAAAACTTTCCTAACCGCTCTTTTGTTTATCAGATGATGTCGTCATTGTCGGCACGCCTGGTAGATTATTGGTGAGATTGGCGAATTGTTCAATTACGGAAATTGAAATTCTGATAACAATTAAAACTAAAACCGCGTACACAAATAATTTTCTGTTGCAATTCAAAAGAAATAACTACCTTTTTACAATAGACTTCAAACTGCCGATCATATAAGACGTGTGACTCATAGTCTTTTTATAGTCTATTCATAGTCTTTTTATAGTCTTTATCAAAGTCTTTTCAGACAGAACGGGTGTATCGAATCTTACAACTATCAGTCTGGTTTTTAAGACGACATAAAATGTAGTTTTAAATGTTGTTTTATTTCGCCTTAAGGTTACCGTATACCTTGGTGCTATAAGCTCTATAAGCTTTAATTTGATATATGGGTTTAGGTATCTACGGTTTAAGACTGATGCACGGTATCGTTTTGACACAAAACACCCCTGAAGGTATACGGTAACCTTAAAAACCAGACTGATAGTTGTAAGATTCGATACACCCGCCCTCTCTGCAAAGCACAACTTTTGCATTTTTAATTTTACTAAGAGAAAATAAGTTCGCGGTTATCTGAAAATTTAGTTTGAAATCTGAAATTTATTTAGTTTGAATATTTGGTAATTTAGTTTGAATATGAATCTGACGGAATTTTTGTAAGTAAACGAAAGTTTGATTATTGAGTTTTGAAGTTGAAATATTAAATTTTGGAGATTGAATACTGAATATTTCAAGTTTGAATATTGACTTAAAAATCTAAAGTCTGTTTACAATGATTCTTTAGCTTTGCTTTGGAAAAGTCTTGAAGTGAAACATAAAATTGCAACATTTCACAGTGTATATAATGATGCGCGCAGTACATGATATAAATTCTGTACTTAGAAAAGGATAAGTCTAATATAACTTGTTTTAACTTATTTGTTCTGTAAATAAAAAAACCATTTAGATTTACACTGATCTGAAGGCGAGCCTCGATTGTCCTTGAAGTTGTTCTTTATTTTTGGGAAAATTTGAGCCTCGTTATGTATTCTATATAAGATTGTTCTTATACAAAATAATGCGGGTATGATTGTCGTTATATATTCTTATAAGATTGTTCTTACAAAATAATGAGGGTATACGATTGTTTTTGCTTTCTTTCTTTTCTAATTTCCTATAGGTCTTCAAAATTTGTGTTCCCGTAATTTTTGCCAAATTTCCCAGTCATGTGTCTGTTAGGCTTTTCGTTCTGAAAACATGAAGCTTGAGATCTGATAACTAATTATTACTTTCACATTAGCTGGTAGTTAGGCAAGAAGTATGGACTTAAAGCGAGGAGATAAATGTTACGATCTCAAACCGCTAGCTGGCAGAGATTGAAAACGACCGAGTGAAACCGATGTGAAAAACATTGCCGACCAACATATATCAATGTATATTGTTTAGTAGTACGAAAGAAAGAATAAATAGTTGTCAGAAAAAATTGGTATATGCCCCGAGCGGGAATCGAACCCACGTCTCCCTGTATTCTAGTCAGGAGTGCTA
>JAODFW021452560.1:0-14065 GCA_027575235.2 Palythoa mutuki
AAGTTTACAAACGTGAATAATTTATCTCAATACCTTGAGAATGGCGTCAGTATGACACCAAAACGTCGGTTAATTTCGTTTATATTTTTATGTAATTCTATTTCGAAATCGTTATTGATTAGATGTGGATAACAATAGTAATAATAATTAGTGACAGTAATAATAATGATGTTAATGATGATGACGATGGTGATGAATATTATGATAATGTAATGATAGTGATAGCAATAATGATAATGATGATGACGATGGTGGTGGTAATGATGATGATGATGATGGTGATGATGATGATGATAACAATGATGATGATGACGGAAGTGATGATGCTGATGTTGTTGATGATGATGATACTGATGGTGATGATCGTGATGGTGATGATGAAAGTGATGATGATGGTGATGGTGATGATGATGATGGTGATGACAATGATGGTGATGATGATGATCACAATTATAACGATTATAATAATTTTGATTGTGATGATGACGACGACGATGATGATGATGATGATGATGATGATGATGATGATAATGATAAAGATTTTATCAATCACGGTTATGATGGTGATGATGTTGATGATGATGATGATGATGGTTGTGGTGGTAGTGATGATACTGGTGATGATTATCATATCACGATCACTTAATCACAATCCCGCGTACGGCCCAGAGAACACACATAGAGATCACAAGAATACCTTGTTTTTGTTTTTTTCTGAATGTGCTTCCTTGCTTACCCTTTACCAGGAAAAACTTCTACAAAATCTCTGTCTTCCTTTTCCTTATCCACAAACCGGATGCAGGTTCGTTGGTTGAAGTCAGCGATACTTCTTTTGATCTCACCAATGGTTCGAGTGGCTGTTTGAAAAATTAAAGTTGAGAAGATAGGTTTCGAATATGTTTTGAGATAGCATATCATACTATACTATACCACAACATACTATACCTCTCAACACAACACTGGAAAGCGCCCAGTTGTAGTTTGAATTCTCCACGTGTACATTTCTTTGTAATTTAGCACAGCAAAGACTAGGCCACTTAAAAGAATATCCCCGTTTATCGTCAAAATCTTCCCAAAATTCAATGAGGGTGCTTTTTTACGTTCAGTTATCGTGTGTTTTGTAAAAGTGTAACAGAATTAAATAGAATTTGATTTTAATTTCTAAGTGTTTCATTGTTCAGAATTGAATCAAACTTAATAAAACGATTATTCCACTCACTTCTTGTTGGCTATGAGGTGAAAAAAGCCAACACGGCGAATCGCGCCTTGTCAGCTGTCTATCACCTAAAATCCAACATGTGTCGTGGGATAAATATAGATTTCTTCATGGAAAGTGGTGACGTACGATATCTATGCAAACTCGTGCGTAAATATCGTACAAAAGCACTTTCCATGATGAAGTTTGTTTATTATATACGAAACGCTGATTTACTCACAGTTTTCTTCATGAGAAATTCCGCTTGAAAAATTGAGATAGCCAATCACAGCAGCGAAACGGCTTTTTCACACGTGCGTAAAGCGTTTCGTATATAATAAACCGCCATTCCACACGCTACATATATAATTTTAGTCTTGTGTACTTTTCGACCATTAGCTTTTAAATCATTAGTAGCACGTCGTTTCTTCTTTTGTCTTTCGCAACTATGGACAAGAACAGCATAGCCTTCTTGGACACCAACAACACCGTTAATGAGGTGAGCGTTTACCCCAATGCCACTCATACGAGCAAGTATTTAGACTTCCATTCACACAGCCCAGCGCAAACTGAAGAGTGCTGTCGTTAAGACTCTCATGGACCAAGCTAAATGTATTCCATCAACAATCAGTCTCAAAGACAAAACGAGAAACGACGTGTTACTAATGATCTAAAAGCTAATGGTTATCCCGAGAGCTTCATCAAATCAGTTGGTGAATCAAACAGAACAAACACGAAACCAAGAACCAAGGAAAATCCAAAGGCATACGCGTCGATTCCTTATGTAAAGGGTGTCGGAACCATTCGACGCAAATTTGAGCCTCAAAAACATCAAGACAGCTTTCGAGCCAGTACTAACATTGGGAAATATTTTAAAGAAACCCAAAGACAGACCGACAAAAGAGAAATTGAAAAGTATTGTGTACAAAGTGGCACGTAGGACATGTTCATTTACATATTTCGGGGAGAGCAAGAGAAATTGGAAATCTCGGGGGGCCAAATAAAAGCCCGGGACCTATGGAAATGTTAACTCCGCGATCAAACAACATGCGGAAACCGGCCACGATATACATCCTCATTACGCCAATATTCTTGACACAGGTGTGAGCAGCAAGAAAAAAAAAAATTTACTGGAATCCTTGCAGTCTTTTTTTGACAAAAAGTCCGTAAATGAAAGAGCGTCCTTTCCAATTGTTTACGCATCGTTGCTCCCTAGGAGGAGGGACGAGGTGGGGATGGGGGGGAGGGGCAACGAACAAATAATGTCCTAGCTTATTAGAATTCTGTGATTAACGCGAAATTATCATTTTATGAAGAAGTCTGAAGAAGGCAATCGAAAATTTAGAGACAATTTTACTCTTTTTTAGATCTGTTTTAAACGTTTTAATAAAGAACAAAACAGAACCAAATGTGACGGTAAATTCTGGGTAAACGAAAATAATCCTGGAATAACGCAATCCAAAGAGAACAGAATAAAATTAGGAGGAAGCAAAAAATGCAATCCACAAAATATGACTCAAGCACACAACCAGGAAAAGAAAAACAAAAAACCAAGTAGCGGGGAAAGCGTAAGAAAGACATGGAATGAACGGCCTCTGAACTAAAAGGGGCATAGACGGCCAAGTGTACCGACAAAACGATAGCTATAAAAATTCCAATGATAATAGTAAGCGGGAAGGAGCGAAAAGCTTATCAGCTAGATAGAATATTAGTCTTATTACTCCCAACGTGGCCGTTTGCAGTTGGGCGTGTGGAAGGGTATTGGTAGTGTTGCAACCTGGCCCGAAGAGGGCAACAAGGAAACCAGAGATATGGCAGGAGGAACTTAAGGATTTTGAGGCGTTTGTGTTTGCGGGCCGGGAATAGAAGCTAAGCCAGCTGTAGAAGCTATAGGAAAAGTCAAAGTAGCGGACGCGAAGGAAAAACTGGTAGAGCAACGAGCTGTATGTGGCTTCGTCCAAACGAAATCTCATTTGTAAATGGTGGGCTGATCCACAGCCCTCAGTATATACGCAGGGAGAGACCTAGGTTACGTAATTGAAATGTGTTAGCGTATGTTATTTGTACTCCTCTTTCAGGAAACCGTTCGTCACCAGGGTTCTCTGAAAGAAAGCGCGGGAGAACAGTTTAGTTGTTGAGCGCTTTCGTATAAAATCTTTACGTTAATTTTTATATAGTTTTCCATGTTTTTCAAAAAGCAAACACTTTAGCAAAAAGAATTCTATTGCGTTACGCGCGGACAGAAATGGCGTGTTTGGACCAGGTATCTCATATATAGTATGGCTTTGGCGTTAAGTCAATTTTCGTCAAGAATTTTACATGATTAGTACGATATAAAAATGAGAACCTGTTTTGATCAGGAGGATTGAAAGTTTTAGAAGGATGAAGAAACACTGTAACACTTGAAAACAGAATAAACTCCCTGCGGAAGATCTCGAACCTCTCGTCATTTATTCAGCACTGAACTTCCGCTAAATGTGTAAAAAATGTGATATTTTTTATGTATTAAAATACACTGTTGCAAAATGTTGAATTTTCCGTTTCGGCGTTACATAACCCAACAGCTGACCGTTTCAATTGTTAATTGTCTGCCCGTGCGTAAAGTGGACATCATAATAAGAAACAAAAATCATTTACAAATACACAGATTTTCTTCTCAATGTCTGCATGACAATTATTTTGCATGTGGATACTCTATGATTTGTCAGTTTTTTTTTAGTTGCACTGCGTCAACGTTTCAAAAAGTGATTAAAAACAGATTCAAGCTCATTTAAGAAACAACTTAAACAATATCTTTTACACACTCGGCAACAACTGAAGTTTCATCTTTTGACAGAGTGGAAATATGTACTGCAAATTTATTGTAAAACAAACAGGGTAACGTTAATGTAGCTACTATTCCCTTGTTTATCAATTCTGCGTGTTATCCGGCAATAACATATCATATACGCATGTATATACTTGTTTAGCACTCGGCATTTTTGTTGCATAATAATTTCAATGAATTATTGAAAAGCTGTCGAAGTAAAAAACAAAAACAATGAAAACATGCACACCCACCTAGGGGGTAATTGAAAAAAAGTCAAGAGGTCTGCTCCTTTGGCTTTGGGCCCTACAGCACTCTTTATTTTTCTCGATTCTCTATCTTAATGGTATCCGACCAACTAGATATTAAAAAAGCCTACTGTATTCTGTAACTAATTATCTATAAAGACAATGCTGAATAAATTGAACTGAATTAGATCAATAACTGGTTCAGATTTTTTGTATCTTTTCACCACGCACGTAAAATCGTGGAGATGTTTCCTTTAAACCGATCTCGATTTTCTTTCCATGGATCATTTTGCAAAAGATTGAGCGTGAAAGTAAAGAAGCGAACAGCTACTCATTTTAAGAAGGTCTTTCAATATCCGCGGCTAATTTTGTTCTTCGGCTGTTGTCAAGTTTGCCTCAGGCGTGAAGTCAGATAATTATGATTTTAACTGGTCGGATTTGATGTGCCCAGGCCAAATTTTTCTTTTTTTTTAACAGTGATACAATTTCCTTGCAAAGTCAAAATTATATTAAAAATCAATGCACCGGATTATTATTTGAGTAAAATTTTGCTGTTTTCGATCCTTCTGCCATATACTCTTGCAGGCAATTAAGTTCATCGTCATAAATTGTCGTAAAAATGTTCTTTTCCTCTCATTATTTTTTCATTTTCCTATTTGGGGAGTAAAGATCTGTTGATGATCAAACGATGTTAATGTTGGTGTTGATACGATATTGCATGCAAGTTTTCATACGCAATCTTTAAAAAGAACAATTTTCAAGTAAAATTTGCCGTCCTCTGTGGTCTAAACGGGGCCTATAATGTTTCTAAAATTTTTCCTAACCAAAAAATTTTAAACAGTTTACCTTGGGTTTTCATAGCCATAAGTATAGTTCGCCAAAGGGTTTCCTCAGGCAAATTATGAAAGCATTAAACTTTCCTCTTTTGTCGGCGAAATTTAGATATTTACATGCAATTAGGGTTAAAATTTTATTTTCGATTCAAGGCATGCTAATGTTTTATCGCATGGTAAAATCGTCTTGCTTCATGCTTTCTATATTTGGTATTTTGCACAAATATTACTTTCTGAGAAATTCACTGAAAAGTTTTCAATTAGGATAAAGATATTAAAGCCAAATAGTTAACAATAAATAACTTGAAAAGGCAGCAAAACTTATGTGCTGTTGTACTGAATTCGGGGGTTGTCATACGTAAGGATTGTCGTAACTGAACTCGCTTTAACAACATAAAAACGAAAGTTGACTACAAGTGATAAGTACTCAGCAACTAAGATTTCTTAGCTGGCTCATAAGTAGAGATTCAAAAAGCGCTTCCTTAAGTGACAATTGATTCTGCAAGGATTCTTACCTTCAATGGTCGTATTTGGCTGAAATGATACGAGTTAGTTGGAGCTAAAATTTGTTCTGCCTCGACTCTGTTAAACTGCTTTTTCATTAAACCCTTTGTGTTAAGTTCACAGTTATTGCTAGAACTGCTCGTTTCGTAGTTTATGGAAATGCACCATGTTTCACGAAGACATTGACTAGCACACGCCAAAGCACTTTCTACTGTCATTACTTTACCGACGCTATCTGGGAGGACCTGGTTTGTGCCAATAAAGACAAATCCAGCTCGATAAGTCTCACTGTCACACTCTTGGTTGAAATTTGTGGTCTCTCCAATAGCTGCAACCGATCTGAATATCAAGGCACAAAAGAAAAATAGAAGGTTCTGCATTTTAGTTTTCCGGCAGGGATAAAATGCTTTTTTTTGTTATAATTTTTTCAAGAGTGTGAATTCAGGGCGCTCCGTTAGTTGCAGTTTAATTGGAGTAGGCCACTAAATGACAGATAAATTATTTTTAATCACACCTTTTGTTGTCATAGATAACGAACGCGCATGCGTACGGTTGTGGGGAAGGTTTCCTTGGTAACAGTACTATAGGTTGTTTTATGCACGTTAGTGCGTTTTACTATTTCTATTTTTGACAATAGGTATCCAGAATGCATCATGATTGCATTAAGGTTACATAATCACGTTAAATTATCGGATTAAATTTTAACCAAATCGGAGATCTCTTCCTTAAGGCGCGTATAAGCAACAATCACGTGCAGGCTTTTTCTTTGCGGCAAGAATCGTCACTTTTGAACTTTAATCGATCTGCGTGTAGAAGTCGCCTCAAGACTTTTAATTAATTGCATCATGAAACAGGTGATTTTACTGCGTAAGTTTTGATCTATCAATAAATTATATTTTCTAATAAGCTAGAATCTATATGCAATAGTTTGTGAGCTTAAACTTTTCAAAAAGCTTTCATTTAAGCTATCCCCGATTGTTTCTTTTTACGGTTATTAATCCGTGCCAAAAATATCCCATATAAAAGTTTTTAAATAGGTTATGACTCAGCAGGAAAGATTATATTTTAAACCTTTTATGTTTTCGGAGCAGGGATCCAACATTTTTAAATCGGAGATCGCGTTCGTTTAGTTGTTAAGCCATTTTTCACAGTGTGAATGATGGTCTAAAAGGAGTTTTTATATATGTGTTATTAATAACTGTTAAATGAAATAACCAAAGAAAAATATTTAACGTTTTTAATATTTTCCACAAATGTGAAATGCGCGGAGACAAAGAACTCGAAAAAAAACGAACTCGTGGTGGGATCGAACTTACAACCTTCTATACACCAGCCGGACGCTCGACCACTGAGCTCTCTGCGATATATAAGTTTTATAATATTGGAAAAATCAGCCACTTATGAAATAAACGTATCGAGAATTTAATTCTATTCATTTGGAAATGCGTGAAGTTGTTTGAAAGGATAATGTTTGCAATTTTGAAATTTCGTTGCCTGCTCTTGGGGAACGCGTTCTCGCAAATATGTTCGCGGCCGTGGGAACGACGACAGTAGATTTTCTGCCAAACATAGAAAACAACTTATTACGCAAACTTGGAATTTGCCAGAAACATACAACAGGATTGATAGTAACACTAGTATATGCGATATTTACGAAACAATGGTATAAAACGTAATATTTCTTTTCTACGCTGTTCGTCTTAGCGTAAAGAACTAACGCAATTGTGTACGAGAGAAGTGCAAGGTAAGGCAGCATGAATGAAATCATTAAGACAACAAGAACTTGTGTAGCGAGGCCTTTTGACGCCCAATCTGGAGACAGGTTGGGATTATTAAGTTTTTGCCTTACGATTTTCATGACTTGAATTGCTGTGAAGAACACGATCAAGCTTGGTATGAAATAAACGGCGGTTATGGAGGTAACTACAATAACTTGTCTCTCCAGAGAGATGTTAGCGCTCATTTCACAGTTTCTCGTGAAGTGTGTTTCATCGAGTTTAAGTTCGTGAACTTTGAATCCACTGGCTGCAACAGCTGAAACAACCAGAGCGAATGCCCAAGCGAAGTTCACAAGTTTTCTTGCACACGAAGGTGGAAGAGAGAAAAAAGGGCGTGTAATTGTCACATATCGTTCAATGCTCGCGACAAAGAAAATATAGAAGGTGGCTCGACAAACCCAGTCATTATGAAGAACATCATCTTGATCCTTTAAAATAACGACTGGGATAGCAATTACTGTAGTTAACAAACCACTAATGGCGACATTGTGTACAAAAAAATACATCATAGCTTTTCTTTCTTGCTCATTGTGTAAATTTCTTTCTCTTCCCGAGCGGTTCCGTCGGACTTTGGTGAGGTAAACAAGAAAAGAGTTTTCGACCAACCCGATAACCATTAGCACCACCAACCACCCAAAGAACAAACTTTTTATACTGTCTTCATTGAAATATGACTCAAACTGTAAAGAGTGCGCTAATAATATACTCGAATTGAAGAGGGGCATCGTTGTTAACTCTCCGACAAAATTACTTCATACGGCTTTTCTTTATATCAAAAGTTCTTCCTGTACAGAAGATCACTTACGTACAATGTTGATTTTTGTGCCCAAAGGGACAAACTTTATTTATTTTCTTGTCGGAAACCACACGTTTTTTGTGGTTATTAAAAAGAAATTGCTCCCGAGTCCTTTGTTACCAAAAGCAATATTTGGTAAATATTTTCCTCAAAATTAATATAAAAGCTGTAGATATGCCGAGTCCTTTTGAATGAGTGAAATGTACCGAAACAAGATTAATTGAAATAATTAACAGTTCACAACTACAGAATTTAATTTAGTTTCTTCAGTATATATTTTAAAGAAGTGCCAAAATGAGTGGCACTGTTTTATATATGTTTTAGATGCTCTTCATCAAAGTCCACTTCAAATAAACAGACTCCGTGGCATTAGCTCAAAGCTGTTTTAAAATATTTTGTTTCTACTCCTTTTTTCACTTTCAATTAGCATAGTTTTCCCAGAGTATTTAAAAACAATATGTGTATTTTTATTCTGTATGTATATATTAGGTCTATTCAATCCAATCAATTTTATATCTTGATAATGATGTCAAGTCAACATCAAAACGTCAATAATTTTATAGCGTTAACTTTTATAACATATTATTTCTGCCTGAAGATTCGATAAACTAAACTTTATTGCTATAAACTTTACTGTGTTGCGAACAGTATTGAATACATTTTACATTGAGCTGTATCGTATTACATTTGAAGTTCGTGAATTAAACAATTAAATTTTAACAGTGCTTTAAACTTAAAACAACTTTGCCTGTGAATGAAAATATTCCTATGTCCAAGGTTTTTTTAAATAAGAACCAATAAATTTTTCTGAGCCTCGTTGTTCATAATTTTTTGGCGATTTCAGCGTCAATTTGTTCTTATTTCTGTCAGCGAGTTTTATTGAAGAAAAAACAAAATAAAACAAGGTATTGGAAAATGAAACACCTTGCGCCATACCTGTATTGTATGGCTGAATTTAGAGGCGAACTTCCTTCATTATTTGTTGAGCAGCCTTTATAGTGAATCTTTTTACGTTTTATACTGTATCGTTAGGTTTTAGTCAATTTTCTACCACAAAAACTTTTCTAGTATCAAGCCTCAGCCTGAGCTTGTTCTTGAATTGTTTTTAAATTTTGGCAAATTTGAGCCTCGTTGTTCTTATAAAGTTGTTCTTTGTAAAAAAAAGCGTGTAATGACTTAAAGGTTTTTTCTAAGAATTAAAAAATTGCTGTCACTGACTAAAAAATATTTTATATAAGGATGTTTCGGTTAAAATACTATGACCTTCTTCAGTATGAAAATGGCTACGAATGCAAATGAGTGCTTTTTAAAAAGAGCCTTAGAAATGTCACTTGGGATTGCCAAGGGCCTTGTAAATGTCAGGAATGTAAATGTTTCATTAAGGCAGTCGGTTCGCGAATTGAGTGCCACGCTTCTAAAAATATTGGTCAAACTTTAAGGGCCCTAAGATGTAGGACTAGAGAACGCAAAAGTGCGATTTTCACGGGAGATAGGAATTCTTTAATAACCCAACATTGTATAAAAAACAATCATGATTTTGACCTTGACGACGTCAAGCTCATTGACCCACTGTTCCCAATGGTCAGAAAGGTTATTTTTAGAAGCGTGGCACTCAATTCGCGAACCGAATGCCATTAATGAACACATTACATTCCTGACATTTACAAGGTCCTTGGCAATCCCAAGTGACGTATAAAATATTTTTTATTCAGAGACAACAATTTTTTAGTGTTTCTATCGTTCTAGATCTGATAAAGATAGGTGATGGTGATGGTGGTAGTTTTATTGATAATGATAATGATGATGGTGATGGTGATGTCGGTGATGGTGGTGGTGATGGTGATCATGATGATGGTGTTGGTAATGTTGATAGTGATGATGATGATGATGATGATGATGGTGATGGTGATGGTGATGGTGATGGTGATGATGACGGTGATGATGATGGTGATGACGGTGATGATGGTGGTGATGACGGTGATGATGATGGTGATGACGGTGATGATGGTGGTGATGGTAATCATGATGATGATGATGATGGTGTTGGTGATGTTGATGGTGATGGTGATGGTGAAGGTGATGGTGATGGTGATGGTGATGGTGATGGTGATGATGATGATGATGATGATGATGATGATGGTGATGATGGTGATGATGATGGTGATGATGGTGATGATGGTGATGGTGATAGTGATGATGATGGTGATAGTGATGATGATGGTGATGGTGATGGTGATGGTGATGATGATGGTGATGATGATGATGGTGATGGTGATGGTGATGGTGATGGTGAAATTATCAGGTAAGGGATCTATATGCAGCCACTATAGGCTTGACCCTGTTTTTATTATTAAACTCAAAGTAGGAGTTTACCCAAAGTACTGTGAGTATTTTTGTTTTATTTGACAGAGCAAAGCCCCCTTTCTGTTGTCTCTTTAAATAATAATGGCCTATGTCTACATGTTTCATCAGAACTAGTTTTCATTGATATTATGGGATGGAACTGATTTGTTTTCGTTAACAATGTCACTCAATTTCAGGTTGGCTTTTGGCTCTACAGGTGCACACTTTAAAGGCGTCTGATAGCTCGATCTGCATGCAATTTTATGGGGCTAAATAGCTGTCAGCTGCCGTCAATCAAGGTGAGACTCAAGGCCTTTATATAAATTGTGACTGAGTGAGACCAGTCTCCATGGTAACCTGACACTATATATTATTTATGTTATTTCCATGGCAACAGTGAATTTACTACAATATGGAATGGTCAGAATGCTTGTGCTCGTGCAGCTAGCTTGCGCAGCGGAGCAGACAGTTAATTATGCAGCATGAACTTGTTACCGTCTGTAAATTCGATCAAAAAACTTGCTGTTGATGAGGCCTCTTCTCGAATGAGTGTCATTATACAACGAACTTAACTTTGGGTCATTTTGCCCACGCGTAGAGCGGTTTTTACCAGTTGGATTTGTCGGTTTTTTTAATTTCTCTAGCTATTTGGATTTTTTCGGGATTATCTAATTAGAAAGATTTGTCCCCAGCCTTTTAGCTTTCTCGATTGGATTAATTGGACCCTCATCTGCAGATTCATTTGAGTTGGAATCCCTAAGTCCGCCATATTGAAAAACATGCCACATGATACCGCTGATCTCGTGGACAGGCATACATTTTGGTGCGGCGTTTTTTCGTGGGCGGCACTTGTTTGAAAAGCAAGTTTTTGAAGTGAACATAAAATGACAGCTTTTTTTCTCTCAATGAACATTTATTGTGCAAACTTACATTTTGTACCGTCACCTAGGTAGCAAAAAGCCAACATTAATAATTCAAATGCCAAAAGTTGCCTTCGTCAATTTCAGTGGTATGCCCGTTTCAAATAAGCGCCGCATCGGCCATAGAGGTCGGCGTTTGTTAAATGGCGGCGCGCGTTAACTTTCGAACATTTTGGTGCGGCGTTTATTCGAGGGCGGTGCTTATTCGAGTAAAAAGTAAACAGTCATTATCATCAATATTATCAATATACGCAGCCAAATAGAAAATCGGCCTCTTCAAAACACACACTCAGCGGGCCACAAAAGACTGACAGCGGGCTGCTAATGCATTATCAGCCCTACAGCTCAGTTCAACAGAGCGTTTCTGTTAACAGACGCGTAATCGTAGTAGTAGTCGTTATGGTAATTCTATTTGTAGTCGTAATCGTCGTAGTAGTTGTAATTTTAGTCGTAATTGTAATCGTAATCGTTTTTGTAATTGTATTTGTAGTCGTAATCGTCGTAATGGTCGTATTAGTCGTAATGTTCGTAGTAGTCACAATCGTTGTAGTACTGTTAAAACTCGCATTCTTGATATAATTTGGCCTTGTTTATTGATAATAATGATAATGACATGACGTTTTTCGGGAATATTGAATATTCCCTCAAAAAGTCATGTTATTCGCTTATTAGTGTTCATTCATAAATGGCATATTTGGCGATTGAGTGTCACGTCTCCAGATTTTTTTGTAATAATGATGACCCAATTGACAACCACAGCTGATTGGACCACGTTACACGATGTTGCCATACCGCTGATTTCACTGGTGGTAAGTACTTTATTCCAGATGTCAAGGTTGGTCATATAACCTCCAAATGATTTCTTGGAATCAAAACCTCCAGCGTATTTCCCTTGAAGCAGACCAACGTAGAGCTTCCCCCCTCCTTGGACTGTTTCATCTTCCGCTATTCCAGTCTTTGACAATCCTTCCACGCCATTTGTAAAATAAGTCACTCTTCCATCGTCGGTGGAATCCCAAGTGAAACAGAAGTGATACCAATTGGAATCAAAAGATATCTTCGATTCATCTGACCTGTATAATTCAAGTATAAAAATCTGTTAAGAACCCATAACGCATGTCTTCAGGGACTCTTGAAAACTAACTAACAGAGTTATAGTAGTGCCGGTAAAATGAAGAATTGCCGGGGAAGGGAAGGGCAACACCTATTGATTTAACATTCAGCCAGTAACATGATGCAATTTACTAAAAGAACAACAAATTGACTTATGCAGGGCTTGTTGTTTATTGGTGGCCTGAGAAAGATCCTTTCTGCTGGAGCGAAGGCGCCAATGATGCTATGAGGACACAAAAAACTATAAAAATGCCCGACAACAGTCGTGTTATTATCATTATCATCACTGCACAAGGCCAAATCGTCCAAACTATTAAACATCTTTTTGTAAGTATCTTCTACACATGCGAGTGCCTGAATATACAACAAACGAAGAATATTTAGACACTGTTTATATATAAAAGAACCGAAGAACATTTTATTTTATAAGACACAAAATTAAACTTTTAAAGACCTATGACTTGTCTAAAGAATGATTAGAAAAATATACAAATCATAAACGCTTTGCTTTAAACTTGTCCTTCAAATGACATCAAACGCCCCCCAAAAAACTCCGCCAGAATCCGTGATTGAAATGGTAACCTCGTGACCTTATTGATTGAAGACAAAAACATTACACCACCTACACAGTCAATAAGAACGAGGGCGGCAATAAAAGATTAAGCGAGCAAGCGAGGTTAATATTAAATTCGTTTATTTTTCTTACTTCCGGTAATTTATCCCATGCCTACGTCTACAAAAATCATCGGGACTATCCGACAGTTTCCGGAAATCATCGGGACGATCCGACAGTTTCCGGAAATCATCGGAAAGCTTTGGAAATGTTAAAAAAATGTTTTATACGCATTTTTGGATTTTTGAAGATTTTCTAAAAAATTTCGGAAATCTTCACAGATATTTGGAAGGGCCCCACGAATTTGCGTTGAAGCTTCACCGGTGCTCCACGCAGCTTGAGGTAACGTGTAGAGAGGAGTACCCAATCATCGATCTTGAATTGGGCAGGACGATTGTGAGGTCGTGGTTAACCCTAATGTACTGGGCTCACGACCCCTGTAAAGTACTAGATTTCATTCGTGGTTATGATGAGGGTGATGGCCTCATCCTAAGTTATGATGAGCGTCCTACGGATAGAGAGGAACCTGGAAAGGGCGCGTTAGTATAGATCGGCGACTGCCAGGACTTGGTGGAACGCTAAATGACTTTAATGCTGACAAATCATGATTGTGCCTGCAGGTCCCTGCCGTGGAAGGCAGTACTAAGTAGTGACGTGCATTGTAACTATGCTCTTTTGCCTCCCAACTCTCCGTCGTAGCGTTCGGTCCAGGGCCCACCACGAACGCGCAAAGCCGGTGCCCTTCCGTGCCCCGTAGCACGAGCGGCAGTACGCCGACCCCGGCTAGTGGACTCACGGCTAGGCAGCACGACCGAAGACAGTGCAACGGCACTGTGACGACGCAGCCCAGCCGTGGATCCCGAGGACGGCCGAAACCTCACAATCTGAGATTGTCTGGCGAGTCGTCGTAGCTGCT
>JAODFW021453538.1:0-14059 GCA_027575235.2 Palythoa mutuki
GTAAAGATAATTTAAGAGCATAACAACTCACAAAAAAACCCTTAAAACAACAATGCTACATCAAAAGTGACCAAAAGTCGTACAATCTTGTTAAACCGCCTTATCAATATAGTTGGCTAAATTTAAGTTAAGATATCCACAAAACTGGAAGAAAAATTAATCAAAACGATCACAAATCCTTTGACCCCTTGCTTAAATTTTTGACTTGGGTTTTCAACTTTAAACGCTATTTCATTAAAAAGATTAGAAACAGCACGTAAATTTAAAGGCATTAACTCTTATTTTTGCATTTCTGCAGCACCGCAACACCACTTGCACAGTTCCTTATATTGGGTTAGCCGTAAGCGTTCTTTCTGGTATCATTGTGATGGCGCCAGGATTTGTCTGTCTGTTTTTCTTCGCCCTGCTATTCATGAACAAAGAGGGTCGACAGATTTGGAAGTCACACTTCAAGAAATGTTTTAGGTTCTTTACGTTTTACTGCAGAAGGCAGAAATCCGAAACGGATGGTGCAAGGTCAAGATGTTCGTCGACATTGACTGTATTGAACGAACGAAAAAGCTCTGATTCGTTTACTCGGGCCAATGTCGTTTCGTTCCTAGGAACAGATGAAAAACCGGCGAAAATGGAAGAGCCACGCAGCGACAGACTCGTCACACTTACTATGGACCAACTCAGGGCCTCTACCTCTGATCAAGACCCGAGGAACGAGGAGGATTGCAATGAAACGACAGCGTTGCAAGACGTCGATATTTCCGCAATTACAGCTTCAAAAGATGACAGCGCCTCTTGCCCAGATTCAGATCAACAGATGGCAACTGGCACTCCAGATTCGAAAACTAATTTACTTTATAAGGCTGGAAGAAACTCAAACAGTAACGAAAACTTAACACAGCTGTAAAAGGTGCCAGTGATTCACGTCTGTGGGAAAATAATGTGAATGTCTCGATGGTTTTTAGTAGTAGAATCCTAATATTATTTGGTAAAATGATCTAGATTATCTGCTCTGAGTAAAGCCTTTACTACGCAGTGTCTTCATCATGAATCCACAACTTACGCCGAAAACCAGTTTGAGAACTTATGCAATAGACCATTTCCAAATTACGCTCAGTTGACACAAAAACAACAAATAACTGAGCTGAGGCCAGGCCCTTATACGCTTTTTTATAAGAACAACTTTATAAGAACAACGAGGCTCAAATTTGCCAAAATTTATGAACAATTTATAACAACAAGCTCAGGCTGAGACTTGATAACTAGGAAAGTTTTTGTCGTAGAAATTGACTAAAACCTAAGACATAAAAACATTCACTGTAAAGACTGCTTCACAAACAATCAGTGAAGGTAGTTCGCCTCTAAATTCAGCATGCAATGCAATACATGTGTAGAGCAAGGCGTTTTATTTTCCAATATCTTATTTTATTTTGTTTTTTCTTCAATAAAAACCGGTCACAGAAATAAGAACCATTTAAGAACAACTTGAGGCTGAAGTCGCCAAAAATTTGATAACAAATGAGCCTCGGCAAAATTTACTGGTTCTTATAAAAAAACGTATAAATGGATAAAAATGAACACTTGGCCTCTGCTTGAAAGTTTTGTATGTGAGCAATGGAGGGTAGATAGGAAATGGATAATTTAAAAACCAGTTAGCCTTATTTATAATTAGTAACCTAGCCTCCTCGCAGGCGTTTTTCGCACCGTGGCCGATTTGTTCCCAGTCGCTTTTGTGCTGGACGAACAGGGAAGGCCTGGCACAAAAATGTCTGCGTAGAGGCTGAGAACGGACGTGCTCTTAAATAGCCTAGAATCGATTTGTTAATGATTAACGACCAATTTAAATTAAGATTTAACCCCAATCAAAGTGCATGCTTAGTTGACATTTGTTTAAAATCTAATGTATAATGTTTTATTCGTCAGTAGAAACAATGTTTCAAAAATAACATAAATGTATGATTTATAAAATGTAATTTTTATAGCTCGCTTGATTTCTTTTATATTCAGCTTAAACAGCGCCAAATTTCTAGCTTTTGGGCCGATTTGGAAAATTAAAGTGAACCTTAAGCTGAAAAAGTAACTGAAAAAATTATATGTATCCGTGTATTATAAATAGTAAGCCTTATTTTAAATTTATTTATACAATAGAATTATAAAAATGCTGAGAAAATCTATTTAATTTTATAGTTTTAAAATCGCTTTAAACGTATTAAAAATTGATTGTAAATTTATGTAAAGGAAACTGATAAAAAGATGATGGTATGGTATTTATTGCCTGCACTCAAAGAGTTTGTATGCCTTGTATATATGTCAGTACCTTATGAACTTTGAGAATTACAGATGTTCATGTGTTCGCGTGCAACTAATAAATGTTTTTGAAACCAATATCTGTTTAGTTCTTCACTACTTGCTGTCTCATATGGCGTTTGGCGAAGGGTAGGGTTAGTGCGAGATAAACACCAGGAGACGAGGGTTTTATCTTCAAGTAAGTGTACATGTTGCCCTTCTTCTCTTGAGTTAAGTGTGTAAAGCGAATGGAGTACTCGAGAGTGGAAAGGAGTAAAGAAGGGCCTATATGGGGTACCCTAAAAGAGATTACTCCCATCGTTGTCGTCTTTTGGTAAGGGTCAAGGTTAAGGATAAGGTTATAGGTCAGGGTTAGGAGTAAGGATAAGGCTTAAGCCTAACCCCCCCAAGAATTAAGTTTCCATGTGATGATGATGGTGATGATGGATGATGACGATGATGGATAATGATGATGATTATGGACGATGATGATGATGATGGATAATGATGATGGATGATGATGATATGATGATGATGATGATTATGATGATGATGATGGACGATGATGATGATGGATGATGGTGATGATGATAATAATAGTAGTAGTAGTAGTCGTTGTCGTCGTCGTCGTAGTGGTAGTAATAGTAGTAGTAGTAGTAGTAGTAGTGGTAGTAGTAGTACTGTAGCAGTACTTAGTAGTAGTAGTAGTAGTAATAGTAATAGTAGTAGTAACTAGTAGTAGTTGTAGTAGTAGTAGTAGTAGATAGTAGTAGTAGTAGTAGTAGTAGATAGTAGTAGTAGTAGTAGTAGTAGTAGTAGTAGTAGTAGCAGTAGTAGTAGAAGATGTAGTAGTAGTAGTAGTAATAGTAGTAGTAGTTGTAGTAGTAGTAGTAGTAATAGTAGTAGTAGTAATAGTAGTAGTTGTAGTAGTAGTAGTGGTAGTGAATTCATAGTTGGCCTTAAATAACTTTCGTTTGAAAAACATTTTTTTTGTAAGGCTCGAGTATTTAAGATTGCACCAAACTTATTTCAATGAGAGCAGCAATTTTTTCAAACTTTTGTTCTTTAAATATCAAGTAATCTTAATATATTATTGGTCAGAAAATGCCATGACTTGGGTCACGTGACTTGCTTCAGCTTCAGTAGATAATTGACTGATGAAAGCTCATTCTCTTGTTTCTGTTTGTTATGTTTCGCTGGTCTTAAGTTGTCCGCCAATTTAGTTCTTAAATTTGTTACATGAGGCCTGTATGAGCTTCAGCAATTCTGGTATTGTGTTGTTCGGTGTTTAAGTTTCAGAGCGACCGGTCACATTGTTCCAGAAATCAAACAAAAAATAAAAAAAAAATCGACTTGAAACACACAGACCTTTCTTCAACGATAAGTTAAACATAGAATTGTAAAAATTTAAAGGTTCTATAATCTGCCCAGGCAATCGTTTTGTGCGATAAAATATTAAGGATTTCGTCATAAAGTTCTGGAAGGAGTGGGCGGAAAAAATCATTTTTAAGATGAATAGTTTTATGTAATACATCATCATATTTTTACCTTAACTCTTACTGACTTACATTTTTAACCTTACCCTTACCTTTTAGTTTCACCCTTTACCATAGGCACCTTAAACATTACGCTAACCCTCAGCCTTTAGCTTGACTTTCACCCCTAACCTGGACACCTATCATTTACCCGCGTTTTAGCAACGCAGGTTTTTTCCCGACGAAAGCGAGTAAGATTTAAGCAATTTTATAATGTCAAATGCTATTTTAGTTGTTGGTGGAAGTATTCACCAAGGTGACGTCATTTTAGCGACGTCAGTCTAGAAGGTATAGGTATAATGTTCGAGAATAACTCTCAGCTCTGTTTATGTGAAAACTCGTGTCTTAGGATTGGCAATGGAGGGCCCATACAGTCGTTCAGATATTGATAGGAGACACCATGGACCAGTAAGCTGTTGACGACCAAAGCATTCCCGATAAGAGACGTGCATTGTCGTTGACTTATTTACCCGATCGATGATTCTTGATTAACCTGAAATCATACCGATCGCCCAAAGAAGCATAATAAATTATATTGCTGATTTATTTACCGCATCAAGTCTGCGATCACATTGATAAAGTCAAATAATCGCCCATAGAAACAAACAATCTCACCTCTGAATTACTCAGATGTGAAGACACTGTTAAAATATACATGTTTTTGAAATATTTACGCTTCATTTAAATTTTTGTATTGTTTTAATTTCTCCGTTTTCAATTTTAACCGACTTTTAGCTATTTCCTTTTGGTTGCTTTGCTAGCTCATTTCAGTCGACGCTTTTTATCTCACTGGGTTATAGAGACATAATATAATTAATATATAGCACATTGAATTCAGCTCGAATCATTCAAAACCGCTCATGATCATTAGAAAAAATATGGGGATTTTATATATAAATAAATATACATTAAACATTTATCCGGAGTCCTGAGTTCACACTTTTTTCAGTTAGATGCTGTGATAAAATTAGTCATACCTAAAAATATTCGCAGAGGCATTTTTCAACAAAGAAAATTTTTGAAAATTATTTCAACCTCGCGCAAAAAGTGTAATTTTAAAAATTGCGGTTAAAGGCTTTGTCACAAAAAGTACCTATCTACTAAAGCCATCATCATTTATTTTTATGTTTACAGTCGTCCGACCGTCCCAAATTTTTGAAATTTTCAAAAAATAAGTCAGAAACATTTACTAAATGTATGTAAATATCAGGCTGATACAAGTTGATTTTTTTATGGTCCAAGTAAATCATAATGTTGTACGCAGCCAGTTGTTTTACGTTTAAACTAAGCATTTACGCTACAAAGCAACAAATTTACGATAAAGAAAAGCACTAGAATACAGCGATATATCGTAAATATTATGCACGCAAAAGATTAAATAGCCACTTTGTTTTTTACTTTGCATTACCCGACTGACCGACCTAATATTTTTGGCTCGCCGACCCGGTAAACAAAAAAACAAAGTGGGAATGGCATAACGCCGATCTGGATTTCGTAAGAGAACTCAGCAATAGCGAAGCGCAGTTACTAAAAATTAAAGTAAAAATAGACATTTTACCCCCACGTGACTCGGACAAACAGAGACATGTTTGACAAAAATGTCTTTAGAAAAAGTAGCGATTTTAGAATTATAAGGAGCGCGTTTATTGTTGAATTTTAAGTAATATGGTCAGTTGAAAATATTGCGTCAGCAGCCACTTGATTTTTTTGGCTGGTTTGTTTGTCCGAATTATGACGTAATTACTGCGCTGCGCTATTTGTAATTATGCAAAAATAAAAAAAATATATAATATTACACACGCCAAAAGCATAAATAGTACTTTCGCTTCGTAAATACTGCATGCACGCGCACTATATATTACATAAACAGAGAAACCACTGTAATGCGTGCGGTCACAAGTTAAAGAGATTTGATTGGACGAGAAGCTTGCGGCATTGTTTCCATAAATACTCCATTAGTAAGAGGGTAAATAAAAATATTGCACGCTTTCTGATCAGACTCTCAAATTCAGTTTCAAGCGAAAAAGAAGTTACTCGATTTTCGACAGAGTTAAGTAGTTTGTAAATCATGTCTTGAATCACGTAGCACATTTACAGAGTATGTCTACGACAGATGGGAAGAAATTCAAGATCGTTGTTGTCGGTGACTCCCAGAGCGGGAAAACAGCGCTATTAACGGTCCTCACGAAAGGCGAATTTCCTGAGGTTTGTAGCTAGCATTTGAGCAGTTACTGTGTTACTTTTCGCTTTCTAATTGACCACATTTTGTTTTAAGAATTTCCAATCTCACGTGGCGTTGAAACAGCCGAGTAGAAAGAGTAAACAGCAACCAAGTTTGAAGCAATATAGTATAGTTTAGACTCGACAAAGATGTTTGTGTCTATTGGACCGTGATGTTTTCGTAGTATTTCATTTTGGGGAAAACGAATTGCACGCTACTGGTGAGAGTTTCACCAAATCATTGCTCTTTTCTCCCTAGAATTATGATCCGACAATTTTTAGCAGTTTCACAGCTGAGGTGGAAGTTGATAACGAAAAAGTTGAGCTATGTCTGTGGGACACTTCAGGTATTTAAACTAAGTAAATTCCCTGAACCACTGCCAATGTTAATTGATTCAGTGTTGTGAAATGACATTTATGTAACTACTGAGTTTGAAACAACAGTATTCAAATATGTAATACGTTTTAAGACATTTGAAAGAATCCCGTTGTTGCTCGTCGTTATAAAGTATTGTAACAACGAGTAATATAAACGAATTTTGTCTTGCAATGTTGCATTGAATTTCCATTGGCACGTGTTGGTCGAGTGGGCTAAAGCATGATCTACTGCCAAAAAAATTTGTATTTCAACGTACGATTTTCATGCTTTTTGGCTTTGCTCGTTAAGAGATTTGAACTTGTTCATTTGTTTTGAAACTGAAAATGAAACCGTTCGAATGCTGAACATGTTAATGGTTTCCTCGAACGCTCTAAAAAAAGCTTTCAAAATAAACTTTTGTGGCTGTGCATTAAATTGTTCTCAGATATTGGATGTTGTTTGCAGGTAGCCGCAACAAATGGCTGCGTTTGTTGAACCATTTTCGTCCATGACAGTAGTGGAACAAAATAAATCGAAAGAATTTTCGCTATGGCGTTTCGTTCCCACAAATCCAATTTCAATCATGCTACAACAATACGTTTCTGTGTGTTGGAACAATTTCAAGAATTACAGGAAATGTTAATGCAATAAAAACCAATTAAGAAGTCAAAACCCTTTCAGATCTCAAAAGCAGATTTTATACAGCTTTATGTTACAAATTAAAATGAAATAAACATTGTTTAAAAAAATATAACCTTAAAATTCGATTTGTTCACTGTGTTGAGACACTCGCGAAATGTTTTGGCAGATGTATTCTCTAGTAAGGTCAGTTTATTTATTTTTTTGTAAAAGCTATTTTATTTTAATATCCTGGCATTTAAAACCTTTAAACTTGTGGTAAAGTTTTCAAATTCTGTTTATGGTACAATTACAAACCCTCACAACCATATTAATTTGCGATTTAGGACTTGCACAAAACTGGTATATGTGTTAGAATATAATGGAAATGTTTGGGTAATCAAACTAACCTTTGACTTTTAAAGTAAGATTCTTTTAGTTGTGAATTCAGTGGTGCCTTTCTTTTAATTTGTTCCAGTTAACCCATCATTCCCAAGCAATTTATCAATATTTCACTTCTCCTTACATAACTCAAACAAAATAGTATAACTGGTAATGAGAAATAAAAAAATGATCAATAATCTGCAAAAGTTAATTTAAAGCAAAATTCTCCCAAATTACTAGTATGGAAAGTATAGGGCTAGGTTGTGAGAATTTACCAATACACTTATTTTTTTATTAAGAACACACTTAATAAGAACAGTGAGTCTCAAATCGCCCGAAAAATAAGAACAAATTAAGAACAATTTGAGGCTGAAATGAAAATTAAAAAACAAAAAAGAAAAAAAAAAGAAAAATAGCAAACTGATCGTGGCGAGCAGCCATCACACAGAGCATCACACATTAAATATATTTCGTTACTTAATACAAATATACTCCAACTGTAACAATTACAATTACACTGTCATCTGCTGTAAAATACACAAACTTTTACATGTATGTAAAAGCTGGGCGTACATAAACACTGGAAGGTCTTTAAAATCGATCTTCAAACCACAAAAAATATATTGCAGTTAAGAACAAAATAAGAACATTTTGAGCCTCAAATTATTGAAAAAAATAAGAACATTGAGCCTGGGAAAAATTTTACTGGTTCTTAATAAAAAAAAAGTGTATTTAGCAACCTATAGCTTAACCTAGGAAGTAAGTAAATTCATTTATTTGTACCATAATTTGCATGTTATTTACAGTGAAATAAGGTAAAAAAAAAAATAAATGAGAAAGGTACAGGCTCCCTGAAATAACTAAAAAGCTAAAAGTGTCAAGGAGCCAAGGAAGAACTATTAAAGTGGTCGTTTTTCCAAAACTCAGTTTATTTTTGGTTGCAAGTAATTAAAATTTCATTGATTGTTATTATCGCAACCTATTGAAAATATTTGATATGGCAAAGTAGAGCACGCGGCTGAAAGCTTGGCTAGAGCCTTTCTCTGCGCTAGTGCGACGGCTCGCAAGAGCAATTTCCTCATGCAGTGAGGTAAATGTTTAAAAAGCAGGTGTGTGATTTTCTAAAGTCTCTTGTTTTTATTTATTTCTAAACGATGTGCCTGCGAGTTGACTATAACTTTACTTTGATTGCATGTTTTAAGTTGCAAAAAAAATCACATCACACTGATCCTTTGTTCGGGATTCGGCTCAAAATCTTTACATTTATAGTTTCTGTGCCCACGGTCTATCATGGCTTGGAACTGAACACCCTACTTATAGCCCTGAGTTTTGCCGAGCTGTTCTCAAGACAAGATTGTGAAGATTTAGAGATCAATTTGGAGCTTCTCCGACCAAATACGTATATTGAATAAATACTTTCTTATAGATCATATCGACCATGTAAAGAAAGTGGCAATTAAGAAAGAATGCTCGAATGGAGACGTGACTTGAAGAGAAAGACACAAAAATTTTAATGAAAATGTTGAACTACGTCCTGATGATTCTTAACTGAATGTTTACATATTGCTTACTTAGATTAGTAAATATAATATAAACATGTGTTCTCTATGCATTCATGACACTGCTTGTGAAGGAGCTGACTACCGTAAAAAAGGTATATTATTAAAGGACGGCAAACCGTTTTGAAACACAAATCATCCTTCAATCCTTATCTCTCTTTTCAATATGTTAACACCTTCATCACCTCATTCAAATAGCGAGTTTTTTTATCTTAATTTTTTAAATTCGTGGTTTGGGAACGATGCTGAGAGAAAAGTTCAGTTTTTATTTTGTGTGGGATGTAAGCGAATTGGCAAGACTTCGTTGTTGTGTCGAGCGACATGAAGCAAGTTCGGTCACCATTATACTGTTATCCTTGTTAGTTTTGATGGCTCGCTTTTGAACTGATTATTATAAAGAAACGTAAACTATTATAAAGAAACGTTATATTGTAAGCTAAACACCTATACGACAAAGTATTCTTAATTGGCAAAAACAACATTAAAATTAAATGAACAAACCTTATTCTATATTTTTCAAAACAAACTAAAAGTTGGCTTCCCCAATTATTTGCTAAATTGTTTTCATATTTACGCGGGATCATTACTATAATTCTCACGTTTTGCTAGAGTGGTGAACATTGATTTCAAATTCAGCAATTCTTTGAATAATCTCGATCAAACGATAAGCGTTAAAAATTTCAAAGTTTTGTAAAGAACGGAGAGCTTAGTTTGAATAAACACTAAAGCTTTTTCAGTGCAGGTTATCGAATTTAGTTTGTTAAATATCGCTATTGAGTTTTGTAAGTAGTTCTTTTAAAAACACACATCCCGGCAAAACCTAGAAGTATACGCAATATCTTCTGTTTTAGCCCTAACTTAAATCGTGTTTCGTGAATTTTCTTGGATGGTTTTAACAATTTACCGTATTCTACAAAACAATTTTTAATTTAACCAATATTGCCTTTAGTTTAAACAAAATTTATTTTCGTTTCGCCAGCTCGTCACTTCCTTGCTAACTAACGAAATATAGTTTTAAGACTTGAAACTGACTTTTTTAAAATATGAATAGGTCCATTCTGCAAATCGTTGACTTGTCACAAGCTATGGTTCACATAGAAGATTCTAAGCCTTGAAAAAAGTATTGATTAAAATAAAATAAGGAAATAAAAATAGAAACCAACTTTGCGAGCCACAATGTAGACATAACTCTTTTGTTTTCTCTTGTGTCTATGACAGGTATCAGTTTGTAAAACAGAAAACAAATTTGAATGATATTAGCGTCCTTTAATAGCAAGCCCTCCTTTGTTGGCTTATTTAAACAACCCTAAATTTTCTGCCATTGAGATCATAATTTCACATTATCGTCCCTTTTCGTTCCTTTTCATACATTTTTATTTGCACTATCTGTTTGTATCATATTTAAAATAATCGTAAAGCAATAATAGTATACGTATCTGCTTTAGTGCTTAGTAAAAACAGTCAGTTTGCCAGGTCTTTTCAATATTCCATGTGTCGACGCTTATGACAGTAAATTAAAACCGTCAAAATTTCAAATACATGCATGCAAAAAAGTATCTTGCACCAAACTTATAAAAACAGTCAGCACCTACCTTCTATCATCAGTTAACGGCTTTGTCCAGAATCAGTTTTCTTAGCAATCGCGAGTTTGTGGCAAGATGCAAAGTAAATAAAACCCTCTAGAGCACTTTTCTACGCGTAGACAAAGCCAAGAATGCTTCACGCTGGGTTTGGCAGCGTTTAGTTGTCTTGGCGATTTTCAACGCAAATAGCGTAATTTAAGCTTTTTAGCGCTCTAGGCTGTTTTTCCGCCGTATTTTAATTGCACATCTATTGAATAGACTAACACGAGCCAGAAAGGTAGATTCTCAATTGGATGGAAGTTGACTGAATTTAGTGAGCTTGGTTTTATTCAACTTGCGAGCCACTGTGATGACATCGCAACGACATTTCAATTAGGCCGAATGACCGATCATTTAAACTGAAGGAGAACTTTTCATAATCAGTATGTCTCATTAAAAATTCATGTGATGGAAGAAAAAATGTCACGCGTTTGTTAAATGTTTAAATAGAAGAGAAGAAATAAAACAGCCGGCAACCTTTCATTTATTGGTTTTCTACAGCGATGTTTTTGAATCTCAAAAATGTTGCGAGAGATTTACCTCCATATCGTCTAATCACAAATGTCTTTACGGCTACAACCAATTCATCATAGCAACAGATTGCTTTCAAAAAAATCCTTTCATTGAGCAGTATCAATTAAAACGTATCGCATTTAAACGTGGGCGGCATGGTTGGCGCAGTGGTAAGATCTCTGCCTTCCAGCCACAAAGTCCCGGATTATAATCCCGGCTCAGACCCCGAGCGTTGAACATCAATCGAGTGACCAGTCTTTTCTGCCAAAGTTGACTCAGTTTTCCATCCTCCCGAAGTTGGTAAAATGAGTATCGGCTTCTGCTGGGGCTAACTTAACACCAATTAGTGTCCCGTTCTGGGCCTGGAGAAGCGAGTTAATAACACCATAGTTACTATGATAACACTTTTGATCCAACTTATATCGAGACAAGCACATAGTGACCCCTTCGGTTATCCATATCAATCTTAATTAGCGAGTTCACAGTTTCAGAATACCGTGTGAGCCTGGGTTCGAGTCAGGATAAAAGTCATGCGTGGAAGAAAAAACACAAAGGAACTTATTGTTTTGAGGTCCCGCTTCACTGTGTGTTCATTGTTTTACTATAATAAACCGGAATTTTTTAAAAGCTGAAAACAAAGAACCAAGCAAAAGGGAATTGAAGAAAAGTAAGTGCCTGTTTGAGACTTGATTTAGAGCGAAATTTTCAGTGAAACGACTCAAAATTGTAAAGGATGATCGCAAATTCACACAATGATATCAACAAACTCCAAACATTGGAAAAGTGCACTAAATCGAATCACTTTTAAAGCTTTTTTAAATTGTGAATGCGAAAACCTAAATTACTTTTTCAAAATTTCTATCTTCGGCAGCTCAAAATGAGGATTTGTGCGTTTGTTCATGGCCACACTCTCGTCCTTATGGAATGTCTGCACGTGTTTGTAGAGTAGGTTCTCCTCGTGTTTTTCTTTTAAGCCTTTTGCGTGTTCCGTCAATCCTTTTTCTCGGCATGTTCCACATCTTACGGTGTACCCTGCTCTTTCTAGTGTTCCCACGCGGCAGTTCATGTTCATACCATTTCCACTCAGGGAAACCGGACAGTTCTTATTACATGTTGTTGTATTCTTCGGGGAGTTTCTCATAGAAGTTTAAACTGCAGAAGAGTACAAAAGTTTACATAGAAACAGAGTGCAACGATAGAGGTAGGATAAAGAGCGAGATCCTAGAAAAAGAAGAAAAGAAAGGATTGAAGGTGAAAAAGAAAAGATCGTGAGACATATGAATAGCCACAGTTCAATGTTAGCCCGAGCCTTGGGACTCTGTATGAGCCATTGTTCACCGGACAATGAGAGATAATCAGCAGTGATGGGAGAGGATGTACACATGTGCCCTCCCACACTTGGTGGATTGAAAAAAGATCACAAAAGAATAGAACCAAGACTAGAAGAGAAAGGACCACGATTACGTCCGGTTGGCCATGCGTACACAGCACCTAAAACTATTCTTTCTTCCATGTTATCCCCCATAATCAGAGCAGTTGCCCAGAAAGCGGAAAACAGAGCGATGTCTTCTACAGAGGAGATGATAGCAACACTAAGGAAGGCAAACGAACAGGTAGGTAGTAGACAACGGCTAAATGGACATAAAGGCTTTTTACCCGTCGATAATACGAGAATGGCTGAGGAAGATCAGATGCTGCATGATATCAAAATAAGCAACAGTGGCTGATTCAGGATGAACTTGCCTTGTATATTACCCTAACCCATGACCAGAAGAACATCAATAAGATAGGCCTAAAAGATCTGGTGCACAAGAGAAGGTATAAAACAGGTCCCAGGCCAGGGGTAACTACATCCAGGGCATATCAGGGCCCTCCACAGAGCGGGGTGGAAGATTAATGGCTGCAATAAATGAAAACACTTAATACAGATCAGGAGAAAAAGTCTTTAATTGCAGAAGCCGTTATTACAGGAATCGAAGCAGTAATGAAAACTTAAGCGCTATAGCGACTGTTATGTCCTTAAAAACACCTGGAATCAGCAAACCGATGGAGGTATGGGTAACTCACTCACGAGGGAGACCGCTTGATGATAATGGTATGGTGGACTGCCCAATTCAATAAATTGGCATCAACTGCAGCATCCAAACCAATATTGGTAAAGGACGCAGATTCTCTCTATGTGGATAACTATAATTTCCTGTTTTTATACATTCTCCTTTCAGGAACGAGATGGGACGATAATGAAAGGAGGATGAAAATTTGTAGAAGATCTGATATAGTGAAGATGATAAAGAATCCCTTAGAAGGATAGTAAAAATGGCCTACTCCATTTGTCCCATTCTACAACTACAGGGGGACGGCCCCAGTGCCAAGGAGGATAATAAAATCGCCAAATTTGATCTGAAATGTTGGGTACAGGATGGACAGGTGTACTATGAGCACTACACGATACCAATCGCGTTAGAACCGTTGATTACAAGACGAAGTGCCGTACCAGAGGGGATGAGGAAGGCAACACTAATCCAAATGACAGTTAAAGTTTTGGAGAACACTAGTCTTGAATTACCATTGACTAGAAAAGCAGAACTGTTGTCAGAATTCAGTGCGAGAATGAAAAATTATGGGTACAACGCCAAATAAAGACAGAACACAACACAGTCGTAATAACGCTTACAAGTCCGAGAAAGGAAAACATCGTTCGGAAATCCATGTTTTGGAATAAAAACAAGTCTGATCTTTAGGTTGAACAATATTTCAACTTTAGTTCAAGTCATAGTCATGTTAAGGACGTTTATACAAGCGCAGTTGTTTATAAAGAAATACAAGTCTCAAGAGGATACAGGCGGCCATAAAGAAATGGAACCGGTTCAGTAGGACGTTCAAAATTGCGGGAATAACTTAACTGTACATAAACTGCGTTGTTCCGGAAAGTTTTAATTGAACCTGAAGATGACTTAAAGAGTCGAAAAC
>JAODFW021454515.1:0-14057 GCA_027575235.2 Palythoa mutuki
ATTGTTGAATTTTAAGTAATATGGTCGGTTGAAAATATTGCGTCAGCCGCCATTTGATTTTATTTAGCTGGTTTGTTAGTCCAAATTATGACGTAATTAGTGCGCTGCGCTATTGGCCGGAGCCTAAAAGAGACAAAGTTATGCTCTTTATTTATTTACATTTGCACGAGTAAATATGTCGCGTTCCGCCAAATGAAATGAAATAGAATTACTACCCAGAACAAGGAGTGCGTACTGCAGACTTCATGTAAACATGTATAGCATTTATGAATCTATTTGTCTGAATTAATAGGAGCCTATTTTGTCAAGCCATTTGACATTTATCAGGAATTTTAATCCTCGACTTTTATTTTTTATTGATTTCTAGCTCGGTGATGCGATGGTGCTAATATCGACACGGGTCTATATTACACACTTATTGACTGTCACTACGGGCCACAAGTGAAAGTCATTATTGTTAGTTGCTCATCACAAAATACAAACAAAGAAAAAAAAAAGCCAGCAAATACAACTTATAGAGTTAAACATTTTGACTGCCTACATGCGATAAAAAACGGTCACAGCTACCGCTCACAACAGCTTTTATGTGTCATCAAAGTTGCAAAAACTTTCAAAGTTACAAATTTCAAAATTAAGGAAGGTAAGAAAACGTAAAAAATTGATAAAAATGTTGGCATGATTATTTATTGTAATAATTGAAAGTAATTAACCAATTTGAAAATGTACTTAGCATTTGTTTTCGAAATCTAAATCTGAACTTGCAGTTGAATCAGCGCTATGCTTCTGTTCATTATGAATACCGGCACAGAAAATTCGACCAGCCAGATGACGTACACTTATGTACTTTTCACGTGTGCATGACGTCTCAAACACCGGACCAACGGTCATTAACTTCCCGTAGAACAACTGGTTTAATGTGCACTGCGAACCCTGATGTTAGGCAAATAGCTGATTTGCTGACTGTGCTCTGAAACAAAGCGACCAATCAGAACTCTCTATTTCGAGCGAAATTTGCATAGCCGATGTAATAATAACCAGTTATTTGTCCAAAGGTAGCTTACCTCAATCGATATAATGTTACTCGCGATAATTCTGGAAACCTCCGAACGTTGTTGATTCAGAAAACCATTAAAACAGGTCTGTAGTTTTTTGCCTTCCCCACCCAAGACAATGCCATATGCAGACTTGTGGGCTAGGATTTTGTTGATTCGCAAGTCGGTGCGATTGAATAGTTTTCGCCTGCTTCCGACGGTGAATGCATCAATAAGCACCCCTTTTACGTGACGGCTGGTAAGTGCCTCGTACACATCCTCAAGGTTTCTGTATCTTTTACCTGTGTACAAAAATCGAGATATTATCAGTCTCAGGAGCCCTTGGTGTTTCCGTCTCCCACACTGGTCCGTTGAGTCAACCTTGCGTTCATCTTTCTATTTTTAGAACGATGCGGGTAGTCTAGATTCACGCGCATGTTCAGAAGGCCCAATCAGGATGCATTTGTGTGAAACACGCGTGAAATGCATGTGAAACATGTGTGAAACATTTCGCAAAGGTGAAAAATGTGTGAAATTTTAATTTGAATTGAGCCTCATTCTGGAAACATAGTTCTAAAAGACGAGCGAGACGCGCAAAGGTAACTCAAACATATGGTGCATATGGAGGTTCCTATACTGTCAGTCTGCATAAAATGGATGCTGAACTTGTTACTCAGTATTAAGAAGCACACAAAATATTAACTCTTGTAGCTGTAATTGTGCTATGTAGTACACCATTTCACATGAAAAGTAACCAAGCTTTTACATGATGCCGAGGCTGAGGTCACGTGAGGTCTCTCTTAACCTCGGTTTCATGTTTCAAGCTAGACCTTTCGGGAACTGTGAAATGGTATATCGTCCTGATGCATTCGAGGAACAAAAAATATTAACGTCAAAGGCAAGGGAGTGTTTACCGGTTATCCCGAGTCAGTGGCTTCTATTTCTTCACTCAACAACACAAACACAGCACACTAAGAATCCCAACTGGCAGGAGGCAGACCAGTTGGCTATTTACAGAGTATGGTGGGTTTGACTCAGGGATTTACCAGGAGACAAGTCCAACCAGTGGTCAGAATGGAACTTGAACACGAGTCAAAGATGTTAAAGTTCGGTAGTCTTATCGCTTCGTCACGTATGTCCCTCTGAATTTCCGTGTACATGCACAAATTAACAGGCTTGGGTACGAAAATATGAGAAACTTAGGTTGATATCAGAAAAACAATTGGCGGTTTTGTGGGCGAGCAGTAACATCGCGTAGTGAGCGAGCTGTGCGATGAAAAGTATTTTTTTCATAAGGTTCGTAAAACTCTAGTTAACTTAATCGACGCACTCTGTCAGTTTACAAAATGTGACCAACGTAACGTTTTTGACATTTTATACGACCTCTATTTCTAAAAAGCGTGAAAACGTAAATATTTGTTTCGTAACTCGTGAAACGCAAAATTTTTTTTCGTGAACTCGTGACGAAACTCCCCCCTCCCCCCTCCCCCCCTGTTCCCACCTTCTTCCTACATATAACCTAACTTAAGACCCTTAAGAAAATAAAGTTCAAGTATGGTGAATATGGCCGGCTTCTTTACTTGTACGGGGTTTTCCTGTTATAAAACAAGCAAAAAATGAAAGTCTTTCTTTAAAACGTTATCAGTAACTGTATGATTACCACAAGAACCGGAACGATAACATCTCAGTCGCTTTAGTATGCATGAAAAAGGGGACTTCGTGTAGTGTAACTTTATTCGTTCGATGATCGGCCTCGACACAAATGTTTCATAAAAAGATGTTTCAATGAATATTTGAAAAAATGTAGTAGAGACAAAAGAATTTTGAAAAAAACACTGGCTCGCAAAAAGAGTCGCGAGGCTAGCAAAAAATGGCTCCGACTTGCAGGACCGCATATTAGTTAACCTCTTACGCAAATGTGATTGATCAAAACTTAAGAAAATCGATATTTCACAAAACATCACAAAATCCTTTTGCTTTTCTGTTTTCCATTGAAATAAGAAAACCAGCTATTTAGGGTAATTCGTGATGGGTGCAAGCGGATAGTTTGAAGCGGAACTGCCATTTAATGACTCTCATTCTATGAACTTTGATCTTATTCCATGAACTTTTATCTTATGCTACTCACCTCCGGGGTTAATTCGTGCATTTTTTCGCAATCCAAGACGATATTCGGAGGAATTTTGAATGGCTGCAATCTAACATAAAATAAAGTTTCGTTAAAACACCATTGTAATTTGAAACACCATTGTAATTCAGTTTGGTGTTTTAGCTTAACGTTTCGGAGTTCATCTCGTTTTAATAAAATAGATTTCCAATAAACAATAAAATTGAACACAAATACGAATTTCCGCAACCGCAGCGAGCCTCAAAAAAACTGAGGGTGAGGTACACGTACACGCCAGCATTCAAGTGTCCCGGGATATGACTCTCACAGGAAATGTTGAAACTACGGTTTTGTAAAAGCATAAGTTTTGTACGCGCCTGTTTGTACAAGTTTTGTACAAGACTGTTAGAAAAAATCAGATAGTTTAACGTAATCTTGTCACGTTTTAATTGACATGGGGTGTATTGCTGTTCATAATAATTTGCCTTAATGATCAATTTATTATTTGTTTTGAAAAGTAAAAAAGACGAAAGTCAATGCGATTGGTTTCCCAATAAATCTAAAAATCTTGACCAATGATAAACTCAGGTCTTTGCTGCGGGCCTGATTCAAGTTGCTGTGGAGCATTGGTGACTCTTCTACAGTGCATGGTCGTGAGTACAGTGCATGGTCGTGAGTACAGTGCATGGTCGTGAGTACAGTGCATGGTCGTGAGTACAGTGAATGGTCGTGAGTACAGTGCATGGTCGTGAGTTCAAGACCCCGGCCAGAGCACTGAATTTTGTTCACTTGACAGACACGTCACTCGATACTCCTCCTCACACTTAGCTGTATAAATCACAATTGGTGACCTAACGCACTTATCACAAGTAAGATACCCCATGTTTGTCAAACAAATATGCAAATAATTCATGATCAGTTAGAAGAAATCATAGCTGTAAAGAGCATTTTCTATTGGATAGAACTCTTCCATATTTATTCAAAATTTAAATTGGGATTTTTCTGGGCAGATCAACTTGAATTTCAAACATATCAGCATAATATGAAATAACTGACCCAGACGTTTGATAAACAGTATAAAGTGCTCGAGTTTGCGTTTTATCGAATCTAAAGATCAGTAGCTTTGTCTCGGATCTTTACCTTACTCTCGTTCTTTATACATTACATAGCGAAGAAATATATTTTGGACATTTTATCACAAGTTTAAATGGCTTACCCGGCTGTTGTAAATCATGAGGTCCTTGTCAAGGATCTGGGCGGTAAGGAGCGTTGTCATTGTAGCTGAGAAACACGTGGTCAGGATAAGACCAACCAGCACCCATGCTATAGTTACAAGTCTCCCTAGCGCCGAACGAGGCACGCGGTCACCATATCTGGGTAGCAGAGAAGAACTTTAGCTTTAAACTATAGTGATCTTTCTATATAAAATATTTAGTCAATACCGTATTGAATACAGCCAATCAGAGATCCGAATAGTCGTTGTGTATTCAACAAGATGTGATCAACGACTTGTTATTTTCTAACAAAGTACATCCGATGGTTTGCCGAAACTTTATAAAAAGTTTTACAAGAGCATATTGATCTATTTACAAAACCACTTCCAACTCATTTGAGGATGCGCAGTATGTTAGAATTCCTGAGAATTGATACGGCTTATACTTTCCGAATATTTTCCGGCTGAAAGGAAGGCATGGATTAAAATTAGTTATTTGATAATGATCGTGGGCTGCAGATAGGTTTTTTCAAGATTCTTCGTTTGAGCAATTGATTTAACAGTATACCTGTGAAAGATTAACTTACCCAACTGTTGTCATGGATGCAAAAGCCCACCATATTCCTTCCCAGACCCCGTGAAGCACGTTGCGGGGAAAATATTTCCCACTGCGGGCCGTTTCCTGGAATTCAATTTTGAGGAACGTTAGAGTATAACAAACGAAACTGTCCATGTTTTTTTTACTCTTTAGCTTTACCAAGTCTTTAAAATTTGTCAATGGCGCAATTAGTCTTAGTTTTTAACATCGAAATACATGTTCACTGCATGCTCAGTAGTGAAATATAATGAATATCTCCGGACTTTATGAACCATGTGAAACGTAAAGTTTTTTGATATGAAAATTAAGAACCATTGAAACATAATAACAAAAAGCATGGATTCAAACAAGAAAGGAATCGATAATGAGGTTAAAATCAATCATTTTTAGCGGTAAAGGGATTTTCCCGCAAGTTGAGGGCTTGCTAATCTCCCTTTCTCCCAGCCAGAGACTAAAATTCTAAGGGCGCCGCTCGGTCCGAAGAAGCTGTGCTGTCGTCAAAGCGATCGGCCCCAGAACACAATCCATACATGACCTCGGAGAACAGCACTGCAGCCAGATGTAACAAGCTTGGAGTCGATTTTGCTGAGGGAAGAAAACCGGAGTAACCGGAGAGAAACCCTCGGAGTCAGATTGAAATCGACAAATCTCAGCTCACGTGCGGTGCCCGAGAGTCGATCCCGGGTCATAGAGGTGAGAGGGGCGATAGATGACCGCTACGCCAACATGACTCCCCATTTTGTACTCTAGAGCTTTACTTCAAATCATTTTGGTAGATGTTTCCTGTGTCTGCTTTATTAAAATGTTTTTAATTTTTTTGTTTTCTGGCTATTGCAGCCTTGGTAGGTTCGATGGGATTTGATCCAGTCTTCTTTTTTCCAGTAAAGGGTTTGTTTCATGCGAATACAAGTACTTGTCAGAGTCCACTGCCAAAAGGGTTAATGTAAAAAAGCATCCAATCAATGAAGTGATCTTACCGAGATCCAAATTACTGTGCTAAACAGCCATAGAAAAACTGAACATAAGAACAAGATCGGCCAGCAGGTTATGATGGACGAGATCATTAGCTGGGCAGCTGTGCCTTCCTCGTCTCCAATAACTATGAGTGCCACGCCACCCGACTGCACCAGAGGCACAAACCCGTAGCTGTCAGAGAATCTGGTCTGATCCATCAGACCATAAACAGGAAAATTTAATTCCGTTACTTCGTCAAAACTTTGGCTAAATTCTACAAGACCAGGTTTCTGGGCGGTTTCCTTGAGAGCGGTTGAAGAGAAGTTGACTGTCGTTGTTCCATACTCCGAGCAGTTACCACAACACGCGCGCACTGCTGAGGTTAAAATTTGAGGCATAATGCCCGTGCGATTGGGCTCGGCCATGATATCATCTACATACGGGGGGTTTATCCACCAGTTGGTGTATAGAGACCGTTGGCAGTTACAAGTATCTGGGAAGAGAATGACAAGACAACAACATTTATAGTTGACTAGAATTTGGAAAGAAAAATTTTTTAACGTAGAATAATATTTCCAAATTTTTATTTTGTCGAAAATTTATGACAAACCTAGGAGATGTCTCTTCTTGATTCAAAAATTGGACAATTCTTGTTTACGTACCATTTGATAAAAATAACTTGATGTGTAATTGAACGGGTGTTTACCACTTGTACGTAAAATTTGGCTGGTCTGACCACGGGCGATAGGAAACGCGACATTAGAATTTATAAAATAAAGTCATCCCTACCTCATCAGTTGTCCATTGTCTTGTTTTAAATAAACAGCCTTACTCCATTTTACCCTGAATCTGCCACAAATTTCCCCTAAAACTGTGTACAAATCCAGCGATCTCTCTTTCCGCCATTTTAGTTTGATTTGAATGTTAGATTCGGCTCCAGCTCCCTCTCAATTACGATTTGACGTGATATCAAAAAAATTTCGGGAGAAAAAAAGACATGGGTAGGAAATAAAATGGGCGTGACTCTGTCTCAGCCAATCGCATTCATTAAAACTGCATCACGAAATTTTTTAAATAAGGTCGACCGCGTGCACGGATATTACGTCATCAATTCGGTTCCAGTCCAACACATGTTTATTTTGGCGGCAAATTTGATATGGTAACCACGGAAAAGATGGAGTCTGTCTTTTTTGAAGCAGCACGTACAGCAGAAGTTTGAATTGGTGGACTTATCAGCTCAGATTTGCACAAATTAAACCGTTCTTTTTGGAGCGGTTTCTGCTACTCGTTTCCAAACTTGGATATAAAACAGCTCTTTTTAGAGCATTCAGGACAACAAAAATATTAAAAAACCGGCCGCTCTTTTCAGAGCGCTGTGTCACGATGAAATAAAAATGCTCTTTTAAGAGCGCTCAGGAAAACTGTAAAACAAAAAACTCGCTCTTTATAACATAAAACCGTTCTCTTTAGAGCGTTCCTTGAAACAGTGAAATTAAAAATCCGCTCTTTTCACAGCGCCGTGCGACGACGAAACAAATCCGCTATTTTAAGAGCGCTTAGGAAAACAGTAAAACAAAAAGCTCGCTCTTTATAACATATTGAAAAACGTTCTTGTTAGAGCTTTCCTTAAAACAGTAAAATTAAAATACACCAGTAGGATACAATCGTTCTTTTTAGAACGCAATAGCGATGAGTAAGGAATCCCTTACAAACGACCAGCAACAGGTCGTCGAACTGTTCCAGTCGGGCAAAAATGTTTCCCTTACAGGGAGAACTGGCTCCGGAAAATTTTACACTGTGCGTGCTATAATAAACAGTTCAGCAAGTCAATTAACCGTTATAGCTCCAACTGGAAAGGCAGCCAAAAACACCGGCGGCACAACAATTCACTCCTTGCTGGAATCGGGCTGGCCTCTGGCTCTCGATACCAGCTACTGGAGAAAGTCATGGTACAGGAAGACAGCAGAAAAAGATGGGAATGGTGTTCGTGCCTCATCATCGACGAGGTATCTCTGCTTAGTAGAGAAATGTTTGTAGCACTGGAATTCAAATGGTGTAGGATTCAATTTTGTTTGCTCCAGATCCATCCTGACGGACTTTTTAACTTTAAGATTAATTTTAACTTTAATCTTTTTAACTTATCAATATCAAAGTTTGAAGTTATTTTTCGTCAGTCTAAAGTTACCAGGCGTTCTAAAAAGAACGTGTAACAGAAATACCTTAAAAGTTTAAAACGAATGATTTAAAGAGAAATTATGATTAAATCTCGCTCCAAATAGAGCGTTTGGGCAGAGAATACAATTTAACGATAGTCCGTAAAGATTTATAACAATATTTCGTTCTTAAAAGAACGGTTTCTTCACCTTTTCAGACTAACAAAAGTTCGCTCTGAAAAGAACGTTTAATTTTCACTGTTTGTACACTTAGTACTTGCCTAGTACCCAAGAAAATTTCAAAAAAGTTGACTATGTCTTATCTCGATCAGCTGATCTTCTTGATGTTTCTATTTGATTTTAAATCTTTTTCAGTTGTTCGTTCAACGGGGACAGGCAGGTTTCCTTATATGGAATACATGTCTGTACACGTTTGATCCAAAGAGTCGCACTTGTTTCCTACCCATGTCTTTTTTTCTCCCGAATTTTTTTTTGATATTACGTCATTGATTAAAATCGTAATTGAGAGGGAGCTGGAGCCGAGTCTAACGGTCAAATCAAACTAAGATGGCGGAAAGAGAGATCACTGGATTTGTACACAGTTTTAGGGGAAAATTGCGGCAGTTTCATGGTAAAATGGAGTAAGACCGTTTATCTAAAACAAGACAACGGACAACAGATGAGGTAGGGATGACTTTATTTCATAAATTCTAATCTCGCGTTTCCTATCGCCCGTGGTGGAGCGCGATTTTCCATTTTTTTCATCTAGCGAGTACCAAGGCGTTCTGGATCGAGGAATATAATCAACATGGCGGACGGTCTACAATCCGTCTACCGTAATCTTTTACGCCTTGTCGGCAACGAGTTGACTGATTATTTTCAGTTTGCAAAGGAGAACTTAAAGGAAAAAGAAACATCAAACGCCGTCCGTTTCTTTATGAAAAGAAATTTGAGGAGCATTCGCGCATTTTATGAAGAAAGTTTTCGGCTGTGCTGGCGAAGTTGTTAATACAACGTCGTATCAGGGAATGGCTCGTGCGGTGAATCGCAGTTTTTTAGGTCATTTTTTAATCGGGCCCGAGCGAAGAAATTTTGGTTGAATGGTAACTAGTCAGTGTATCTTTAGTTATAGTATTTTGTTCACTGTAGGTGAAGAAAGGTTAAAATACGCCTTCAAAAAGTGCGCACTGCTTCGAGCGCACGTAGTTCCATTTGATGTCAGTTGTTATCGTTTGTTTTCCTAAATAAACTTGTTCTAAACTCGTTTTGGTCAACAAATTAATCATTAACTACCAACTTGGTTAAAGTAATAGAGTGTCAGAGACTCTAGTTTAACTACGTAATCTTAGAAGATGAATTTTGCGTAAATATTAATACGATACCTGAACACTAAGAAATACAACAGCATAATTGTTAAGGCGATTTTGAAATTACCTGCAGTAACAGAAAAACTCTTAACGCCATCCCCTTTAACAGTGACAGCCAACACCTTTATTTCGTATCTTGTAAAAGAGCTGAGTCCTTTGAGCTGTGTAGATAGGGCACTCGGTCCCACAGTAATGTTATTAAAACGAGCAGCGGGTTCTAATGATTTACCAGAGACACTGATTGGGCGGTACAGGACGCGGTATCCCCGCAGGATTCCATGTACGTAATAAGGCTTCGGGACTGGGTCCCAATACACATTGATACATGTCGGACTTGTCTTGCTAACCGCTCGGACGTTGGACGGCGGAAGGCTGGGCGCTAGGGTGAACAGTAAAAAGTTTGGAAGCTGTCTTTATACACTGAATAATTTGTTCAAAATAGATCTATTATTTTAAGATCTGAAAAGAAAGGGTTGATCTTCTTATATTAGGTTTTGTGTCCTCAGATTAAAATTTGTTATACTTGTTTCGAAGTCAACCAAAAGTTGTGAATAGATTCTAATCGCTCCGACAAATGGCTAAATGCTCAAAATGTAAACTTTTTTAACATCCAACTGCAACACATTTTTGTTCACAACTTGGATTATTTTAGAATCAAGTTTTACTTACTCGTCGACATATTCAAAAGACTTTTACAATCTATTCTTAGAGCAAAATTCATTACGGTAGTTCTAATTTTTTATTTGTTTTTACTTAAAAAGCAAACAGATGTTCTAAAAATTAGAAAATGACTGTTTGTTTTTGTTTATTATTTGAATTATTTGATTTAAAGGCATTCGTTATTCTGTTGTAATAAACCCCAGTGCTTTAGAGATGACAACTGACTCACAGACAGTCGTGATATATTCGCGGGTTGCGTCTCAACCAATGATAATTCAATGTGCAGAAAGTTGCTCTTACTTGATTCATCAGTAGACACAGTGATTTGGTTGCTTTTCTTTCCTGCGCCCGCGTTAGTGAACCCGTAAATCCTGATTGTGTAGTTTGTGTAAATCCACAAGTCACTCAGTGTAAGAGAATACGTATCGGGGCCAACGGTAACATTTTGCATTGCTCGATTTGTCTCGTTTGCTCTTTTATAAAACACCCTATAACCTTGTAAGATACCATGGATGCTTGACGGAGGAATCGGCTTCCACTGAAGCAAAATACTAGTCGAGCTTCTGTTTTGACCCGAAATTTTCAGTACCGACTCACTGGGGACTAAATGACAAAAAATGTTAGAAGATCACTGATGAGCTGGAATAACTTAGGGAAGTTACGCATGCCGATTTGTTTCGTCTCAGAGAAACGTCAGACTAACGTTTCTCTAATGACTCCCCCCCCCCCCTTCCCATCCCTTCCCTCCCACAAAAATGCAACCTTTTTTCTTCGTTGATTATTCTTTATGTTTTCTACTGAAAACGTTTGTGTGGAGAAAGTTTTTAAAACTATTAGAAATACATACTGAGGGTGATACAGTAATAGACTGTTGAACATGGAGCCGAAGCATGCAAATGGCAGAAATTTCACCTTTCATCTCTGTTTAATAATCAATAATTAAACAATACAAGTAGCAAATTGCAAAAACTTGTATTCTTTTAGTTTAAGGGTGGCTGTGACGGTTACTAGAAAGCTGACAGCCCCTCCCCCACCCCTCCTTCCCTTCCCTGGCCTCACCCCCCTGACCCGGTCCCCTCATATGTTGCGGAAAAAATATTTTCAATTTGCAAATATTTCGTGTTGTGGTATTATCTACAAATTACAAAAATCAGTTTTATACTTCGTGTGTATTTCTATTTTCTTGCTTCTATTTCTGTGAAGACTGTGAACTGTTCTGGAATTTCAATATTCATGAAATTTTTAAAATAACCTCGTTACTTGAGAAAGAGCGATATTGATGATAAACCATAGATTGTTTCAAGATGCGAAGTATCTGTTTGCCAGGTTCATTTCAAACGACTAAATGTCAAAAGAAGATATATTTGTAGACTAGGATCGATCTTATAAAATTCTGTGATAGCAGAACTTTGTGTTGCATTTCAAGAATTACTGGAAGAGGTAATTAAGAACTATTAAACAAAATGAGACAAATATTCTGTTAACATGCATTCCAATTTTCCTTTCTGTATTCTTTTCAACAACGTTTAGCAAAGAGGAATCAGTTCAGCATTAAGCATAGCAAAAATACTTCTTTGAGCTGAGTCACTTTAGACGAACATAGTAGGTGTGGAGATGGGTAATAGAAAAAGCAAAACAACTTTAATACAAATAACGAGACCCAAAAATAACATTTATCCAGATTGCAAAGAGATATCTGAATTATTTTGATTGCTTCAGCCAAAACTAAAATGGAAAACACCTCCCACATCAAGCGCGAACTTGGCCCAATGAAACCTTCTGATAATGATAAGAGATTTTTTGGTTTGTTTTGGACAATATAACCTTTATATTTTTTTTTATAATTAAAGCAAAAATTAAAATTTCCACATTCCTAAGCAATTTTAGGCGCCACATCAGCTTAAACCGTTGATCGAAGTATTAATTTTTTAAGATTATAAAGAAATTGTCCGAGATCAAGGACGGCTGTGATTTCTATTTCTCTGTCAGTTAATTCTGAGAGAATTCAGTAAAACCTAATTCCTAAACACACCCAAAGAAGAGAGCCAAAAGCCAACTCAGTTAAGATAAAAAGCCACAAAACTGATTACTAAAGATTAAATAGAACTTTAGCTAAAATCTTGCGTGATAACATGGCTGAATCTATGTACAGTGAGAGAAGCAAGGTTAACAGACAGATTTTATCAAAAAAACTTTCACTTTCAGTCTACAAGATAACTAAATTTATTCTGATCTAAATTCAAAGTAGGTGGAACAAAGTTAAATAGTTGAAAATATGAATATCTAAAGCAAAATAAAATAAAATAAAACCAACTACTTACCATCTCTGAGCATTGTTGCTTTATTTGTCGCTTTTTGCGGTGTAAATTATCTTCTGTTTTTCTTCCTCCGTAATTTCAAAACGTTTAAGGTAGTAGAGCTACTTTGCAATTGTAACTCTTTTTCAAACAACGCTTGCGTGGCTTGTTCTATAATTGTAGAGGCTAAAAAAGGGATACATTATGCCAAAGAAGCAACCAAGCAAGGTGAGATGCAATGAAACCCGAGGGAAGTAGGGAAGGGGGAGGATGGTGGTGGTACCAAAGCCGCTAAGTATAAATCTGCAGCTTGGGAATAACTATAGAAGAAATATTCTGATGTCACAAGCAATAATTCCGAGTCCCTAACGGGAATGGAACCCATGACCCTCTGATTACCGGTCAGACGCTTCACACACTGAGCTACAGGAACTCACGTAGGGAACAAGTCACTTAACTCGTTCTTATAGATGGAACATCGGGTATATGTCCTGCTAACTGCTAGACTAGCTAACTTTTTCTAGTCTCAGTCATTGTCATTTACTAATTTTAATGGGAGTATGTTTTTAAAAAAATAAAAGCCACAATGACAAGTTTAGTAGACGACGACATTTCGATGCTCTCTGGCATCATTCTCAAATATTATTATTAAATGCAAGTTGAACTGTTTATAATACAATTCAAATGATGATATTAGAGTAAAGACAAATGCCTCAAAGGAAAACAGTAACTATTATCAACAAAAATGTCTCGAGGGATGAGAACCTTGATCTATATAGTAAATAAAACTTGCATTCATAATACTACTTGAGAATGATGCCAGAGAGCATCGAGACGTCGTTGTCAACTAAACTTGTCATCGTGTCTTTTATTATTAAGATTTTTAAAAACAAAACTTTAAACAGCATATTTTTGTTTAAATATCAGTAAGAGAAATGTAAACAGTGCTTTTTCTTAAAATAAACGTTCTAAATTAGCCCTATTTTCTCGCCACTTGTCCCCTATTTTTCAGATAAAAAAACCCCTAAATTTTGTTTAAAGCCGGCCAGAAACCCTGTGAGTGGATAGAGCATCCAGCTGGCAATCAGGAGAAGCTTGTAGATGACTATTTAAATATTTCTACCCCAGTATATTGCTCCAACTTGCAGACCTTCACATCATTTATCAAATGAATTTGACATCAAAATATATTTAATTAATGGCAAACACACTAGGTAAAGTATTAAGAAAAAACGTTGTAGACAAGTATTATTCCCAATGGAACTTGAGAGGATCACATTAGTTCACTTTTTAGTAGCAATTGTTAATGTGGAGGCTTCACTTGTGTTGGTGGAGGCTTCATTTGCCTCGGGGAAGGCTTTACTTAATTGATGGAGGTTTGACTTGCATTGGAGGCCTCACTTTTATTGATGGAGCCTTCATTTGTGTTGTTTGAGGCTTTACTTATGTCGATGGAGACTTCACATTGGAGGCTTCACTTGCATTGTTGGAGACTGCACTTGCATTGGTGGAGCCGTCACTTGCATTGGACGTGGCTTCACTTGCATTGGAGGTGGCTTCACTTGTGTTTGTGAAGGCTTCACTTGCATTGGTGGAGCCTTCACTTGCATTGGTGGAGCCTTCACTTGCATTGGTGAAGCCTTCACTAGCATTGGTGGAGCCTTCACTAGCATTGGT
>JAODFW021456531.1:0-14035 GCA_027575235.2 Palythoa mutuki
ATATTGATGTCATTCCGCTTCAACAGACATTTGAAACTCTTTTTGCAAAACCGAAAGGAGAAATCCTCCAAAACTGGCATATCTTACACCAGCGTTTTCACGATGAGAAAAATTGGGAGAGAAAATAAAATTTTCAATAAAAAAGTGTTTGACCATGTCTTGAGATTTTTCGCTCAGTCACGTTCCATGGCGGTGTTGCAACTGAGGCACATCTTTCCAGTGTTCCGGGGTACAATATTGACTCTAAACAGGAAGCAGTTGATTCAGTCAATATTCCACGAACGTTTGTTTCATTTCACCTTATATCTAACAAGACATGAGTGGAATTAAATGTCATTAAATCGCATTACGAACCTTAATAAGCAAGTCCCGGGCCGTTTACTATTGGTACGAAAAATCCCGTTGGCATGGATGAAAAGTAATGATGCAGACCGTTTATCGTTTACAGAGGAAAACAGGAATTTTTAGTTTTCAAATAGTAATGTTTCATCCTACTGAAACACGCTCTGCATGTAGAGCTTGAAACCAGCCGATTATTACAAATGGTACAGAATTTCCTGGTCGTTTCGTTTGGAATGGAAAAAGAGGAATACGTCAGGGGTTTTTCATCTTTTTCGAAACTGATTTTTCAGTGGGGTGAAATGTATGTACCATTTTTATTGACTGAAAATTTCGGTAAGCGGTCAAAGCGATCCCCTTGTTCCTTTGTGAATTACATGAATAGAAATTTAACAATTATATAACTGCGTAATAGAGCAGTTTCGCATTCCTAGTTGCCGCAGATATAAATAACTGCAGATTCCTTTTGCACAGTGTTAGCCTCGTTTTGTCGTTAAATATTCAAAAATATTAGTGCGAGAGAGCGAGAGGTCACACCTTCAAGAATACACGCAGTTGTGAGAAGTGTAAAAGTACATTGGCATTTAGGAATATTTACTTCATAGTGAGGCTAACACTGTGCAAAAGGAATCTGCAGTCATGTAAATCAGCGGCAACTAGGAATGCGAAACTGGTCTATTAGCACCTTTCTGCATTTATTGCCGTTGACCAGCCTAGTTCTTACTCGGATCGTAACTTAATACTGTATTTAATTAGGTAAAATTTGCAATTGATTATATGAAGCTAACATAATCTAAAGATGGCCGTCGGATGACAGCCGAAATATTAACGTCAACATCAACATAAAATGGCTTCTCGTATTAACTGTTATTATACAACTGTATGACCGAATTAATATATTTTAAGTATACCTTCGAAATATAACTTTTCATTTTATTCTACGTAACACCAGTTGTAACCCATTTTTGGCCTTTTCTTCATTAAAGGCCAAACATCTTGCCAACTTGAAAGAGCAAAAGCTTTGGCTCAGTGTAAAAATCGGCGAGGTCTGGTTGGCTTATTCGTACCTCGGTGTACAGCCAATGGGTCCTATGAGAGGGTGCAATGTTGGGCTTCAACGGGTTACTGCTGGTGTGTAAATGACAAGGGGAACGAAGAGAGCGGAACAAGGAAAAGAGGAAGGCCTGACTGCTCTTTATCCCGTCCTACAGGTACAGCTCCTTAGATACTAACTTTATACGAGATTAGTGAACCTGTTTAGGAGGCAAGAGTGGTTTGGTGGTCAGGGCGCCGGACTTGAATGCGGTTGACCTGGGTTCAAATCCACTGCAATTTTTCTGTCAGAGGAAAGACGAAATTAGATCCTAGTCCTCCTCAAACAAACTAACAAACATGGCTGCCGGGTCATTTTGTTCCGCCATGTTGGGTGACTAAGAAACGCTTCAACGTAACGCCAGAATGCATGCGCAGTAGCTATTCAATCCTTCAGCTTATGTTTTCTCAGTTCACACACAGAATCTTATGCTAATGTCTATGTTTATGCTTGTGCTTAAGTTACAACTTGTTAACTAGCCCTCAGAATTCACAAATCAGCTATCAATGATGGAATTAGCATAACGTGACATATTTCATGTTTATAATTGAATAGCTCCATTTCGAGAAAAGTGTCAAAATGAAATATGAAAGACGTGCTGAACAATAGAAATGAACCTTATCATGAATCTTGGAAAATTCTTATTTTTCAGGGATTTTTAAGCCTTATGATTCATATAATAATAGAAAACATATAATAATAAAATAAATTTAGATTACACAAGAAACCAAATTTTCTGAGGAAGCCTTGAGGCAAAACGCCATTTTTACTCAAACAGTATAATTGTTTTTTCCTTGTTTTTCAATTGTTATAAGTGCTATTGAAACTAAGAAGCATCTTTGTTTCACATGCATTTATGACTTAAAAGTGTTTTTGGATGCTCAAAATTTTCAATGCAGAAACGTTTTTAGTTAGTATAAATTGGTCCATGCAGTCACTTATGAATAAATTATTTTCCCAATTTGCACGAAAAAGAAGAAATTGCACTAGTCTTGAATTGAATTATTTGAACAAGCAAGGAACAAAAATATTTGTCGGTATAACGAATACTTGGCTGAATTTGCTGCTGTGTTTCATAAATTACAATTCTATATTATTGAGTTTTTATTACGCCCTATACACCTAATGTTCAACGGACTCTTTCTTTCCTGAATCGTTGCAGAGGTAGTTTTAAAGGTTATGTTGTGATTTCGACATTAAAAATGACAATATATGTACAAAGTACAAACCGCTAAACAAAGCGGCCACGAATAAAGGACGGTAGTGGAGGTACGCAGAAGTTTTACTCTCTTTATTGCCCGTTGATAATAAACTCCATTGTTCCTTATCGTTGGCATTATTACTCCGGATTCATAAAAATCTAATATAAACAATAAACTACGCTATTTGCTCAAATCATAAATAAGGGAGTTTGCTCTTAGCATTCCTTTTTTCAATTTCCTTGAAGTGCAACTTTCTTCCACATACATTAATAACTTAAAAGTGTTTTTGGACGAGATTCTACAAAGTGAGATCAAGAAATTATTTTTACCGTAAACTTTTTCGTACTGAAACGTCTTCACTTAGTAGAAGTGGGTTTAGCCGCTTATGAATAAAGCATTTTTCCACTTTGCACGGAAAAAAATGTTTTTCTTTACCTCGAAATTTTTTTTCTCACAATTAATAAAATGTTTTAATTATGGAATTCACAAATATTCTGACTTCAAACTTTGTTTTCGCCTTTTTTTTCCAGTCTTATGAACAGTAAATTTTTATCGCAAAGAAACACTTAAATCAAATTTACATTTTCAACATCAATTTAATTATTATTCATCTGTACGTACTAAATATATAACGGTTCTAAATGGATTTTAGAATATTTTAGAATTTCCTAAACTGTTCGTACACATTTTCTCAGAAAAACCTTGGAAGATTAAACAAAACTTAAGCAAACTGAAGAAGAAATTACAGTGTTGAGTTAAATTTTTTTTTAAGTTTTTATTTGGTAACAAGAAATAGAAACTGTTCATTACTAAGTTAAATTTACAGCTGTGTTTATGTAACAACAATTTTAAATTAACTAGTTTTTATAATTTACACCCTCTATTTACCTAATTTTCAAAATCCCGGCAGACTTTCTTTTCATAATAGTTCCTGCGAATTTCGGAGGTTATTTTCTGATTTCTACATATGTATGACACGAGTATTAAATAAAAACTCTTTCCTTTCTTATAAGTTTTCAACTTGCACAACATCAACTGCTGCTTGATTTGTTGTTTGTATTTAAGATGAAGCGGATTTTTGGCGTTCAATAGAGATCTTGATCTTAAGATCATCTTCGTCTGATCTGTCATGTCCTTTTTACGAGGTAAAATGTTTATTTCCTTTCAACTGAGATAAGCTATAAAAATCGGTGAAAGAAAATGTAAATTCAAAAGTTTTTCCCGGCCATTCAGAAATATAAATATAACACATTTCTGTTTGAAACTTGCAAACAGTTTCTGAAATCCGTAAAATATAGCCAGCTAAAACAATTTGAATAAACTGGAACGAGAGAATATCCGTGAAAAAAAATAGAAAAGTGTAATTGTTGCTCTTTTATTGATTTTTTATGGCGATGGAAATCAAAGTAGACCGGCTTCTTCGACTCGTTTAGAAATTTCAGCTTAATTGCTGCAGAACAATTGACGTTGTATTATCTTGCAAATTCATTTGAAACATTTTAAATTAGCAACAGAACATTACACAAAGTAAAGAAAACGATTTTCTTCGACAAACGCATTCCAAGAACATATTTTTAGTAAAAAAGAAATTACTTTGCACCTTATTTTGAAAAAGCTGTCGGAAACGTTTTAAAACTTAACTCAGAAAAGCGAAACATTGTGTTGTCAAGTAACGGACGGTATTTTAAATTAAACGGGGTAATGATTTTTGCCTTCATTTTGCGGTTTATTTTATTTTATTTTACTTTATTTTCCTGTTTATGTTTATTTTTATCAAAAATTTTAGGAAATTCCATTTCTCTTTTGATTTTTTGTGCGACTGTCGTAGTTTTCCATTTATCGATGTCTTCCTATTATTGCGTTGTTTCGCTGTTAACAAAATAAATGATAGAATAACACGCGTCCCTTCGTCTACGAAAATCATCGTTGAATTTAACCAATCTTTGCTTGGACTAGTTCGTTCGCGTAGATTCACTAATAAATTCCAAATCCGTCACTTCGTGAACTCCAGTTCTGTTTTGTTAAGGACGGTTTGTATCGCGAAAGATAAAGGCCTGGAAGATGTTCGTGATAGTTTTTCGGAACCTAGGTACATGTCTTCCGTAGATAAACGGATTGCATAAAGAGTTGAGCATCATCATCGTCTTTGTCCAAAGAAAAACACACAACCATCGGGAGACATTTGATGAGTTCAGGGGCAAAATGAAAATAGAGATCGCCTGAGCCAAATACGAAGGTACGTAGCATAATGCCAGACAGCCAAATATAAGGGTGGTGGTCTTGGATGCCTTGAATTCCTGTTTTTGCCTTAAATGGTTTGCTCCTTGATGTGGAATGGAATCGATAATCATTCGATGATGGTGCCGTGATTCAAAGTAGATTGCTACGTACATGTAAACAACTGCGGCCAAAATGAAGAGATGATAACCATAAACAGAACTTTTTGAGCGACTTCGAAGTAGATGAACATACACACCATCAAAACTGAAAGTAACCAAGCTGTCACAGTCCCAGCGAGGATCATCTTGGTTGTTATAAGAGATGTGTACTGGAAGGCGTGTATTATTGCCACGTATCTGTCAATCGCAATCAAAGTTACGTGGAAAAACGAAGAACAAGAGCAAATTGCAACTAAAAAGCAAACAGCATTGGCGATTTCCTGGCTGTATCTGCAGATTTCTGTTAGTCGACAGACTGCGCTGGCTACAAACATTGGTTGCACCACAGCACCGACGAAAAGATCTGTCAGAGCCAGACATGCAAGAAGAAGGGTTGACTTTTGGTTCCTTGACTGTGTTTTTAGAAGGACAGACATAATAAAAGCTCCGTTGCAAATAAGGGTGACGGGACAAACAACGCGTTCACAATGCCATTGATTAAAACGTTTTTGTAGACAGTTGGTGTGAGAAACTCGGTTTTCCAATGGATCTTTCTCATAAACTGACAAGCTTCGTGAGTAACTAACAAAATTGCGGTAAGATTTGTTGAAGACATAATTTGTTTAACTTTGTCCGGCTTTTAGTTCGGGTCTAGGAAGGGTTTGTGCGAACAGAATGTAAGATAGCTCATTTATTGGCCTGAACTGACGCCATAGTCACGTAGTTGTAAGTGCGGAAGGACACTTAAAATTTACAAATGAAAACCTATAACGTATTCCGAAAAAATACCTTACCTTATCAGAACCAAATGTTGTTTGTCGTGAGATCTGGGGTTTTAAAATTCGCAGATGAAAACAAAAGATTTCCGCTGGTTTGTCACAAAAACTGGCGCTTTGGTTTGGTTTATAGATTTTTCATAGTCTTTCAGTATTTTGTTGTACTGAACTGTGTATTATTACGTATCTCTTTTGCTTCAACGTAAGGGTAAATTGTGTACAAAAAAACGAAAGATATCTGATTTGTGTCGTTGGATAAATATCAACAGAACAAATGCTGAAAAAATTCGCGTCGCCTCATTCGTTTACAGTCAAGTGAATTCCCGCGCTTTAAAATGTACGTGCACACGGGCTGGTACACGTCTACATTTTTCGCGCCTTTTTAACAGCAAGTTTGAATTTTCCTATCCGTTTTGTGGATATATGCAGATTTGTTGTTTCATCTTATTAATCTTTAGTTATTTGTGAAAATTTGATTTTTTTCAGTAGTTTGATTTTGGCCTTGATATTGCGTACATTTGTATTGAAAACACCGAAATAGCGAAAAGTAAGTCTAAAGTCCGACCCTTTCAGTGCAAGTTCTTAGGTTTCAAATTTTGTCCCATCTATTCATAGATGGCCTGTATGATTTTGCCACAATTTCCCCATGACTGTTAAATAAAAATTCTTTCGATCTGGTCAAAAATAAGTGATTTTTTTCCAAATTGGACTGGCTCGGCGCCATTCGTCACTTACGACATGGACAACTTTTGAACAAATTGTTTACCATCGGAAATATTGGTGAAAATATGTCGCATATATGTAAACAGAACTGTTTTTATTTGAATCATAACAGACCCAAGAGTATCGGATAGAAATGTTCAATAATTGAGCTTCTAGCTTTACATGTATATCAATATTTATTTTGTTATTGATTATAATAAAAAAGAATATCGAATTAAGATGTTTGAAAAAAATTGAACAGGTTGAAATGTGAAAATAAAAAGGAAATTGAAAAAGCAAATGATAATGTTTTATATTTTTCAGTCAATAGCTAATTTCGTTTCGAGTTATTGCAAAATGATTTTTTTTACCGGCAGTCGAGAAGCTGCACGGTTCATTTTTCAAATGCTGTTTTCTCGGTTCCAGTTCTTACACAAATGAGGGTTGTAAAAAAAATAATGCTTGCTGAATTTTTGGTATTTTGCGGCATAATTGTAGTGACATAGTTAAAGAACAAAACTGTGTCGGCGAATTTAAAAAGAAGACCAGGTTGATTTTTTATTAAATCGATTTGTGCGCTTTTTGGCTAAAAATGACTCCAATTTTCTATAAATGAATATAAAAAATGATTGACTTTAACAATCAAAAATCGCCGACACGGTTTTGATCGTCACACTCTGAAGAAGTTAAAAACATTAGCAGAAGTTGAAAACTGAGTTCGTATTAACTTTTTAAAGTCAAAAATTGGATAAAAAGTAGAGATTCAGTTCTTCCTTGCGGTAACGAATATATTAAGTATAATTGTCATATTAATTTTCAGAATTTTTCATAATCTTTCCAGTGGTATATGGGTTTATAGGTCTATGATAAATATCAAGCGAGATATCGTATGAAAACTAAAAATACCGGTCGGTAATATGGTTGGTTGAAGATATTGCGTCAGCCGCCACTTGATTTTATTTAGCTGGTTTGTTTGTCCGAATTATGGCGTAATAACATCACTGCGCTATTTTAACTCTCTTGCCACCATTGTGTTGTTTATGAAACCAAGTGACGTTATTTGGACGCGATATGTTCGGGACATTTTCGAAATCAAAACCTTGCACGTATTTTGAGAGAAGAAAGAGATTTGAAACAGTTTTCTGGAGCTATAATTTATAATACCTTTTTTCGAGCAATATAAGTGAAAAAATAAGGTAAAAAGTACTTCGTTCAAATATGCTTTGAGGTTAACGAAATTTCGTTCAAGGCGTAAATTGGACATTTTCTTCTGAGAGGACATTTGACAATTATTTGTCCTGTTATCCTCGGTACGATTTCAGGAAGCGCTGCAGCTGGTATAGCCTATAGGTTATAAATTCGTTTTTTTTACAATAAACAAATTATTCTCTCTTTAAAAGATAGTCATTAAAATTTCATCAAAGACAATGTGCTGACGCATTTCCTTTTATACTACATTCTTAAATGCTCTCAAATAATCTTAAATTGTCTTTTTGAGAAAATAACGATATTTTGATAAGAAAAAATCTTTTCTGGGAAATATATTGCACTCTACAGATTTTCAACCTCAAACTATTCGATTAAATTATACAGCTGCTAACAATATAATTTTGTAGAAAAGCAAAGGATGTATTTTTTCAGTAACTTGGCACCATATTTTAAGAAAACCGATAAATTAAAGCCAGCTGAAAAGACTTTAGATAAACTGGCACAAGAAAACCATTGGGGAGAAAATTGTTGGGAATAACTCTTTCTCAGTTATTCAGTGTTAATCTTTCGTTACTTTACGTTGAAGGAAGAGCGGATTATCCTTGAACTATTTTTAAACTCGGATTTTGATGGCCAACAACTTGAATGAAGGAGAGAGTTTTCGTGTCATTCTGCAACTTTTTTACTGATCTGCAAAGTATTTAAGGGTTTTTCAAAACAAACATAACAAATTGATTTTCTATGAGTGAGAGAGATTTTAGGGACATATTTTTAAGAAAATAGAAGTGATTTCGCACCATATTTTGAGAAACCTTTGAACATTATATTACAAAAGTGAATTATTGTGTTGTCAGGAATTGACCAAATGTCATTTCGACTTAGACCGAGTAATTATTTGCCTTATTTTTTATTTCTTCGCGCTGTTTTATTTTCGTGTGGACAAAGGTTTTTTTTTTCAAAACTCACACTTAAGTTAAGCCCATGCATGTCATATTTTCAGTGTCAGTGGCTTCCTTTTATTGTGCCTCATTCTGTTTGTAGCAAGCTCTTAACATTAGGATTTTAAGATTTTGTTCTTGCAAAGATTTCTAATAAAATATTTATAAAAGTATTCTTTGGAATACGTTCAAGTATCACTATCAACAGAAACATTGCTGGTTATTTACATAAAATTCTTTAGAGATTAACATGATTCAGAAAAATTAAGCAATGTGTTGTCAAGCAATGGACGGCACTTTCGAATTAAATGTTTTTGCCTTCATTTTAATTTCTTTGATTTTCCGGCTGATAAATGTTTGTTTTTATCAAAAATTGTAGTTAAGCCCATGTCTCTTACGAGTCTTAACAAGAAAGTTGCAGTTTTCCGTTGATCAATGACCGGCTTCCTTTTATTGCCTTGTTCGCCGTTAAAAATGAATATAGATAGGCACGCCATCCTTCGTCGGCGACAAAACCATCGTTTAATAACCAATCTTTGCTTGGACTAGTTCGTATACGTTCAGATCCTGTAATAAATACCAGTTCTACCACTTCGTAAACTCAATTTCTATTTTGTTGAGGATGGTTTTTCTCGTGTAAGGTAAAGGCCTGGAAGTGTTTCTTGATAGTTTCTCGAAACCTAGGTACACATCTCCCGTAGATAAACGGATTGCATAAAGAGTTGAGCATCATGATCGTCCTTGCCCAAAGAAAGACACAGAGCCACATGGAGACATTCGATGAGTTCATGGGCAAAATGAAAATGGAGACCGCCTGAGCCAAATACGAAGGTCCATAGCATAATGTCAGACAGCCAAATATTAGAACGGTGGTCTTGAATGCTTTGAATTCTTTTTTCTGCTTTAAATAGTTTTCCCCGTGATGTGGAATGGAATCGATAATCATTCGATGATGGCGCCGTGATTCAAAGTAGATTACTACGTAAATGTAAACAACTGCGGCAAAAATGATGAGCAAAACCGCCAACACAACTTGTTGAGCGACTTCGAAGTAGATGAACATACACACCATCAAAACTGAAAGAAGCCAAACTGTCACAGTCCCAGCAAGAATCCTCTCGGTTGTTATAAGACTTGTGTACTGGAAGGCGTGTGTTATTGCCATGTATCTGTCAAACGCAATTAAAGTTACGTGGAAAAACGAAGAATAAGAGCAAATTGCAACTAAAAAGCAAATAGCATTGGCGATTTCCTGGCTGTACCTGCAGATTTCTGTTAGTCGACAGACTGCGCTAGCAACAAACATTGGTTGCACCACAACACCGACGAAGAGATCTGTCAGGGCCAGACATGCAAGAAGAAAGGTTGACTTTTGGTTCCTCGACTGTGCTTTTAGAAGTACACTCAGAATGAAAGCTCCGTTAAAGACAATGGTGACGGGACAAACAAGAGCATTCACAACGGCATTGACTAAAACGTTTGTGTAGACGGTCGGTGTGAAAAACTCGGTTTTCCACTGGATCTTTCTCATAAACTGACAAGCTTCATGAGTAACTGACAAAAGTGCGGTAAGATTTGTTGAAGACATACTTTGTTTATCTTCCTCCTCTTCGGGTCTACGAAGGGTTTGTGTGAGTAGAAAGGTAAGATAGCTCCTTTATGAGTCTGAAACACAATGGTCACGTGGTTGTAAGTGCGGAAGGACACTTTAAATTTACAAATGAAAGCCAAACGTTTTCCGAAAGAATATCTTACCTTTTCAAAACGAAGTGTTGTTTGTCGTGTAGATTTTGGGTTTTGCAGAAAAAAGCTCGTAACATTAATTCAATGGAAAAACTAATGATGAAAAGCTACGTTACGTAACCATCACGATGACATCGCCAGGCAAACTGGCGGAAAAAAAATTAATGCAACATATACAAACATGCAAGCTAAATACAATAGAGTAATTGCTGTAGAAATACAATAGCTATTACAAAAACGCATTGAGCTGTAAGTAATGACTAGGCCGTATAGAATTTAGTGATAATACTGAGATTAGATAACAAAAGCGGACTGGCGGGAAAACAATAAAGCTAATTGAGATAAATAACAAATAAAAACGTCACTTAAATAAATATTTTAGCTTTTACAGAGGTAGATTGTTTGTTGAGAGACGGTTTAAGCTGTTTGATGTATAACATCTCATTGATAAGACAATCCAGTTTTCCACGGCATTTTTTTTAACAACGGAAAAGTTCATTTGAATATCTTGGCTTCTAGTATTGTGAGTCTGCATATAGGTGACCTCTGTAGAAGATGTTCGTCAATGCGCTGGATGTCGGGTGGATTGTCTTATCCATGAGATGTTGTAAATCAAACAGCAAAACAGTAAACAAGGCAGAATGGCTGGACATCTGACGTCACGCGCAAGAATTTGCTTCTCATGCATATCGAATTTTACAATATCAGAATGAAAAAGTTATCATTGTATTGCGTGGGCTGTGTAGCTCCATCTTCAATCTTCATGTTCATGTAAATTTGAGCACTATCATTTCACTTAAAATAGCAGCGAATTGTCGTTTAAACTAGTATACTTTTACCATTAATTTGTATGGATTTCTGAAATATTGAGCAAAGCTCTCAATTAAACTTTATCGGGATGGTATCAAACAGTGCTTTGTATGAAAAGAATCGTTCTTAATGGATAGCCGCATATCTCTAGTTTCAAAATCTGCCTCGCTCGTCCAATTCCTACAAGTAGAAATAGTAGTATTTTAACCGGTTGTGAAAGTCATACTATAAAAGTTTGAATCTGGCGCTTGGCACGCCGTTGGAATATTAGTGGCTCATTACTAATCCACTTAAGCTCTGCCCAGTTGTTGTTGATGTGCAAATGAAGCGTAGTCACAGTTGTAATCACCAAACAAACAATTACGCCGCATTTCCTTTTAATCACAACTCACTTAGGAGCGCAATTTTCAAAAACTTAAAGCCGACTAATATTTTTCACTTTTTATTATGAAAACCGTACAACTCTTGCAAGAAATGGGTCGGAAGCTCATTTCAGAACTGGAAGAGTCCGATCCAAACTTCTTTATTAAGTTTCCGGCAACCGTGTGTGACAGATCACCAACGCGGTTTGGTCAAGCGGCAATGATTACTCTTTAGTAAAACTGAATAATAGTTTGCTTTTATAGTAGCAACCAATTCTGTTATTGTCTTGGAAATTAAAATTTTATTAGAGTGACTTGATGTGAGACACCAAAGAAAACATGAAAAAGGATCTTTATCATTGATTTTTTCAAGAAAGGAGCAGCAAGTAAACTGTATGTTCATGATGAATATAGTGTATTAGCCAAAGTTTGCAATAAGCTGTTTTACACCGCAACGCGATTTAGCGCTGTTTGGTGTATTAAATCTAAAATTTTCAAAGTTTTGCTTACATATTTTGGATGCAAATTAAAACGTGTAAGGTTTGTTTGATTGTGCCTAAAATATTTCGAAATTATACAGCTGTGAAGCAACACTAAACCAAAATTCTCGTACCGAATAGCGAAAATGCCAAAACTTCACTTTGAACGATAGTTACTTAATTTGAGTTTAGTTTCGTCTTGATTCATCTGACATTAAATTTAAAGATACGATAAATCATGTACGCGTCCCCGCAAACGGAAATGACAAATCGCTGAAAAGTTTTATGGATTTAGCTGAAATCTTACTCTACGCTTTCAAAAAACGGGATTGTCAAAAGGCCAAAACGAAAAATAGTTTTCTTTACAAAAGAAAAACAAGAAATTTAGTCGGCTGTTGTCCTGCTTTTGGTCATTTTGAGTAAAGTGTTGGACTTCTGCGGGAAAATAAATGTGTTTACCAGACGTAGTACTCGCACTAAACGGGAAAACTATATTTTTTTCAAAAAATAATTTTGGATATCGGTTAAATTTTCTGCGAAAGTAAAATGACAATTATTATTACACGGCTTGTTCAACAATATCATGATTTACCGATCCGAAATTTTTTCCGACTGTTTATCAAATTATACCGAACATTTTTTCTTTTCGGGATTAACACCTTCCATCGAGCACATCCAGTCACCAGCCTGAAAACGTCTTTTATTGTGATTAAGATTAGTCTGAATACTAATCGCCAAATGTCCAGAAAACAATAGGCATTCTGCCCTATATTTTGTCCTTTTCCTTTTTTTACCCATGACAATTTCCCCGATTGTTGAAAGCCGACGCCAGTAGACACTTTTGTTTCAGAGAGTTTGTTTTCACAAGCTTATCTTCTTATGTTATTGAAAGCTCATCGAATAGATCCTCGTCTACTGATTTGGGAAAAATCACGATCTGTTTGGCCAAATTGAAGATAAAAATTATATGTCAATCGATAAGTGAATTTTTTGTAAATTGGATTCGGCCCCATTCCATCATGAACATATTTTAAAAAAATTTGTTCATTCTCACAAGCATTGGTTGAAATATGTCGCATGATGTAAACAGAACTGTTGTTAATTAAAATAAAGGTAAAGTTGATAAAATAGTTTCCGAATGTTCTCGAACAATATTGTTCATCTTCATGGTAAAACTGTCAGCAATCATTTGTCAAATGCGGATACCTCGCAAATTTTATACAGTCAGTAATCGTTAATTGCATGCGAGAACCCTACCAACGAAGACACTATCATCCCAACACATTGGTTTGACGAGCGTCGTAAAATCGGAATTAAATTACCATTCTGCCGACAAAATGAGTTTGAGAGCCGCAAATTCATCAAGAAACTGAATACGTTAACATGTTGGAAATTTAATTTCTACATTATTTGGCAAACCAGAAAGATTGAGACCATCTTCAACCTGAAAGACAAAAATACCCATTTCAGGGATGTAACTAAAGTTTTTAACCGGCGGGAATCTAGCAATGATAGGCGGGTATTTGGGCCGAAGTCCCACTGTAGCGTGCTGACAACATTTAAAAACATTTTGGAGAAAGAAGTAGTGCTTTACAGCCGGAAAAATCGCGTTCACAGCCGGGTAATTTTCCCGGCTTCCGGCTATTACATACATACCTGCAGTTACTAAGTGTTGTGTACCAAGGCACATGTAGCTGCATGTGGAATGAGTGATATAGGCGAAACTATAGTAGGAATTTTGAAGTCAGAATTGATGAACATTCAGATCCAAATAAACAATCTGAGCCAGCTCGGCACGTGAAAGAGAACCCCTCCCACGCATTTGAATGGAGAACACTAGCAATGGTCCAAAATTGGCTAAGGCGAAGAATCACCGAAGTATTGCAAATTGCAGCTTATTGTCCAGAATAGACGATTTTCGATATATTTTGGCGCGCGGTACTGGTAACACCAAACCAAGGGTCAGAGCTCAAGAGGAAAACCGCGTGAAAATTAATTGCAGGC
>JAODFW021457512.1:0-14030 GCA_027575235.2 Palythoa mutuki
ATCTGATTAACCCCCTAAGCCCCAAACACAACAAATGGCATGTTGGTAAATTCTCCCAACTGAGCTCCATACTTTGTATATAAGCAGTTTGAGAGAATTTGGTTTTTCAACTTCCACAGTTTATTCACTTTGATCAACTCCTTACTTCTCATTACCAATTATATTATTTTGCTTGAGTTATGTTAGGAGAAGTAAGATGTTGATAAATTGCCTGGGGAAAATGTTGGTCTCTGTTCACTTCATACATATCTAGTTAAAAATTTCTCTTATCATAAAATATAAAATTATACTTGAACTTTTACAAGCCCCTGCATACCAGGTCCTTGATAAGTGTTCTTTTGTACTCTACTGGTCCTACAAGAGAGAAAGTAACACAATTTAAAAGCCATTGTGTATACAAGCTGTAATCAAGATCTGTATTTCAAATTTCAATCAAGGTGGTTCTTTACCATCAGTAGGACTCAAAATTTTCTTTTCTTTTCCTTTTTATCACAAGAATCATGGTTAAAAATTCAAATCGTGACAATTAGATTTGGCAACATAACTCAAAAAAAATTTTTATCACAGCTATGTACATAAAACACCAATTATGTCAAGAGCTGCCTTCACCATCATCATGACCATCAACACCACCTCCACATTGACTTCATCACCACAGACTATGGTCACCGACACCAACATTTCCAATGCTTTCAACATTGCCATGATGCCCACACCACCTAAACCACCCAAACAAGGCCACAGCCACTAAGATCACCTACCCATTGCCTTCACTGTTGCATTCATGAAGATATTAAGTTAGATAAAAATGTAAAATTGTCACTGATAAGGTTAAAAAAGATTGTCTGTGCAATCACTTAGGCTGAATTACCTAATGCCCCTTTTTAATGCCAAAATTGTCTCTTGCTCTGCTGCACTGGTCTACATTCCAACTTACCTTGGGGAATCTGAAGGACTACTTGAACCAGTAGAACCACGGACACCTCTTGGGGGTTCTTTGACGAAGTTGCGACATGAAGCAAGTTTTGACTCCAGTGCCTATGAATGGTGAATTACAATTTTAATGTCTTGTTGTAAAAAACTTGTTGTAAATTATTAGAAAGTCAAATGCTATGAATTACAAATTTTTAGCTTGTGTTCTACTAGGAACATTAGCTGCATTCTAAACTTAAAAGTAGAAAGAAGATGTAGAATTGTCAATAGAAGCACTGCAAAACTTTTTTAAAGGGATAAATATCCAAATATTGCCGTATGCTATCAAAAACAATTACAAATATTTTTTCCCGATGTTTTGCACCTGCAATTAATTGCATGCCTTTGGCTCTTAAGATGTAAGTGGAGATGTGTGTGAAAGGGTATCCTCCATACATGAACTACTTTACTAAGACATTGGGTACAACCTGCTCAATAAAAGATAGACAAAACAACTAACCCCAACTTTTCTCAACAAATCTCCAACAATATTTAAAGCTGATATTCTTGCAGAGGGAGTCAAGGGTGACGTTCCATAAGCCGTATGTAGCGGTGATGTACCAATAGAGCTTGTTGAAATGTTTGTTACAGATTCCAATAATGGAGCAGAGTGTTCGGGTTTTGTTGGAGTAGATACAGCATCTGGCTGTTTATTTTCCTTATTTGAATCCTCCTCTGGATGTTTTTTCTGTTCAAGTTGTCTCACAGCCAACTCTTGCTTGAGATCTAAAAACCATAAATTATGAAGGCTATTATTAACTATAACTACTGAAACTCAAACAGGCATAAAACCTTTCAAATAATAACATTTTCAAAAACCAATACACGCTATGCATAACGAGCGATTTGAATTCGGGGTCTTGAAACAAGTTTCACGAAAGCGAGGCCGGTCAGTCCTTGTTATGATAATACTCGACTGCAGCGCGATTTTCCCGGCGTTTCGCAGTCAAAACAAACTGTGCTAACCAACAATGAGTACGAATTCAAATAGTGCTAAGCTTACAGAGCAAGATATCCCGGGAGCTTCTCTAAATGGGAGAACACCAGCTTCTCTAAAAGTAGAGGAATTAAAGTTTTGGTTGAAATGCAGAGGAGATCCCGCCAAAGGCCTGAAGACGAAAGCCCAGCTTGTCAGACGGTAAGAAAATTCCCTTGGTGTAATCGACCTATAATGAATGTTTTGTACGTTGGAATAAGTAGATTTTGCTTGCATAAACAAAGTATGACACTTATGGCTAAATCTTACATATATATATTCTAAAAGCATCAGAAATACTTGAATTTTCCGTTCGCCTCGAGAGGTCGCACGCAGACATCTCCAAAATTTCTGGATTTCTGAACTTCGTTTAACAAAACGAAACAACGCGTAAAATTATTTGACAACTCAAAAAAAAATAGCTAGGAGAAGGCTTTTGCAGTGGAGTTTAAGGCTATTAAAACTATAGTTATTTTGCCACGATTTTTTATACTTCAAGTCATTGCAGATTTTCGGACCTTAAGTGTAAATTTGGCTTCGTGTGGCATCAGTTCGTTTCCATTCAAGTTCCCCATTTTAATTAACATTGAAATTGTTGTTTTTTTAAGGGTTGATCAGTATATTAAGGCAGGAAAAGATAAGGATTTGGTTGATCCGGACAAAAACCAAATTTATACAAAGAGGAAACAGCGACACGACCTGCGAAACTCTCTGCAAAATAATCCTCAATCCACTCCTGTAAGTGTCAAATTTCCAACAAATGGTTGGCCATGCAGCCTGCAAAGAATGCCACCTTTTAACCGAGCAGAAATGGATGCACATATTTCTCAGTCGGGAAAAAATATCGATCGTCGCAGTAAAGGACATTCTCTTCCAACCGGGCTCAAAAAAGCGACCAATTTCTTGGAAGAAGAATACCTTAAGGATATAGAGACTGCAAGTGACAGTAGCTATTTTTATTTCAAGTCCTTCTGTTACCATAGTTTTAGAAAAAATGAGCCTCCACACAAGTTGAAAATAGCTCTGGAACTGATAACTGGCGAGGTAAAAGATGCATCTTGCACATGTGTTGCTGGTAAAGTTGGACTTTGCAATCATGTTCTAGCTCTAATGCTTAAGATCTGTAAGTTTTCACTTTATTGCTGTTCTGACTCAAATGAACTGAACCATGAGAATGATATGAACCCAACTCTTGCTTGCACCTCTTCCCTGCAAATTTGGCATCGAACAGGAAGAGGTGACAAAATTACCCCACAGCCAGTTATGGAGGTCCTAGTAAAGAAACCAAAAATAGATGATGTGACAAATCCAAGACCAAGAGAAGCAGGATTGAGATGCCTCCTTTATGAAGCAAGGAATAGTTTGAAAACCCAGAATGAGGATGAAGTGAAATTAAAAGCAGCCTTATTAGCAATAAATCCAAATATGCCCCTGGCGCAAATCCTAAGTTCAACCAAAGATGCAGAAATGAAGGAAACAAAATTTGGCAGAAGTCCCAACGGATCTTTTGCAAGCTACCAACTTCAATTCACAGAGTCAAATTTTAAAGTGTTTTGTCATTTGGGACCTTCACAACTTTGTCAGAATAAAAGAGACCCCCCATCATCAGAATATCCTAAATTTCCTCTTCGACCAACAGAATCTTACAAGTTACCTGGTCAACTCGGAAAACAAGAAGCAAAGCTACTTTCTCATCTCACTGTTGATTCAGAAAAACTGAACAAAATAGAACATAACACTTGCAACCAGTCATTGTCAGATGAATGGAAAAGAGAGAGGAGGTATAGATTTACTGCATCCAATTTCAAGAAAGTTTGCATTAGGCAGAGAAATCATGAGGCACTTGTAAAAAGTTTCCTAAATCCTGTCCAGGTAAATTCAAAATATATTGAACATGGCAAGAAATTGGAACCAATCGCTTTAAGGCAATATCAAAAGTACATGTACTCAATTGGAAGACCTGTTTTATTATACAAATCAGGCCTTGTTGTGGGAATGGATACACCTTTTCTGGGAGCTTCACCAGATGGCAAAGTCATAGATTTGAAATGTATAGATCAGTTTGGTTTAGTCGAGATAAAATGCCCACAAACAAAGTTTCATGTGACACCTCTAGAGGCCTGTTCTGATGCAGGGTTTTGTTGCGAAGCAGTGGATGGGAAATTAAAGCTTAAGAGAAATCATGGGTACTTTTACCAAGTTCAAGGGCAACTTGGGGTAACAAAGGCCAGTTGGTGTGACTTTGTAATTTATACGAATGAGGGAATGAGCATTGAGAGGATATCTTTTGATAGAGGGTTCTGGGAAAAAGTAAGAGGGAAACTGAGTAATTACTATTTCAGCAGATTTATTAAAACTGCTGCTCAAGAGTTCTGCAAACCCAGAAATGATTGAAACATTTTCAATGAAATAATGTTATAGTAAAATAAATGCAGGTCTTATTGTAGTAAAATTAAGAAACAATAATAATAATAATGAGTTACCTAGTAGTACATCCACTAGGTAGCTCTTTGCCTACTTAAATTATAAAGCAAACTACAATTAACTTAAAAGAAGTTTTTAAAATATTAGTATCTGTAATATTATTATTATTTATATTAATATTATTTATTATTATTATTATTATTATTATTATTATTATTATTATTATTATCATCAAGTTCAACGACAACTCAGGGTAACAAAGGCTAGTTGGCATGACTTCAAAAATATATAAATACTAGTTAATATTTAAAAAAAACTCTCAACTAGAAACATGTTACAAAAAATGCAAAGCACTGTAATCAGTATTTGCAACCCAGAGATATTTTGAGGCATTGCATTATACTTGTTGAAATTAAGAAAGTCTCATATAAGACAACTATACTTGTGAAATTTTAATATTACACAGTCATCTGTTAGCTAGCCATATTCAACTATTAAAGTTGATACAAAAGTTAAACTAATAAAGGCTGGTCTATTTTTTGTCAGATATTTACATTATAAAGAATGGTGACAAGGGAAAATCAAAAAGCTTGGCTGTGCTGCTTATATTGCACTCCAAAATACAAAATCTATTTGGGCCCTGTCAAGCTGAAAGGGAATTTATGCAATATTTTATACTGTATTATACTGTAATGTTATTTCATAAAAAATAAATAAAAAAATATTTGTTAAAAAATTATCAAAACTTATTTATTCATTTCGATGTTATTTTAGGCTTTTCTACCAATTTAAAAAATCATGAGTGGCAGAAGCAGAAAATTATTGGGGCTGCACAGAAGAAATCATAAGTTCGTTATTCCCCATCCCATCACTTCATCACAAGTTTTAATCCAGAAAATTATTGGGGGGTTGGGCAATTCTGCCACCCATGAAAATGGTGTACAAGGTTCCATTTTACTTGGCATTGCCCATTAACTTAAAAAACATAAGCTGCACTTAGAAGACATTATTATTCAAAGATCATTCCTTCAAGGCTGGAGCTTAACCAATCTAGCTAAACTGAAATAAGGGGGCCTCTGGCATTACACAAAAAAGCACAAACACTCCACATTTGGTTTACAAGACCAATCAAACTAAGCGGTACATCCCCATCCCAAATGTGATAGTTTTTGATTAAGTTGATTGCTCGCTCAATGTGTATTCTGATGCTTGCAATCTGCTGAGTTGCTATGACATCCTCATTGGACATTTGTGCATTGTCCCCAAGAAATGGTGGGATGTTAAGAGATACCCCCAAGGGCAAGAGATCTTCAACCGTAAACCCCTTATCAGCCATAACAGTGTCTCCATTTGAGAATTTAAGATCAAGGAATCCACTTCGTCGAACAATTTCCCGGTCTGAAATGGATCCTGTATATAGCTGACTGACAAATGTAATTGCACCACTTGGTGCAATTCCAACAAGACCTTTAAAGGTCACATGGTTTTTGTATGAACTGAAGAGCTCTGAATTCAGCAGAAGTCCACTGGGCATTTCACAACGAATCTCAGTACAGTCAATAATAACTCTAGTGTTAGGATACTTATCCTTAAAGACATCTGGCATTGTTGCATCTACAACAGTTCTTTCTGGCCATATATTTACTTGTCCAAATTTCAGATACAGGAAATTAATGTATGTAATAAACAATCTGCTGATAGTTGACTGAGATACTCCAAAAAGGTGAGCGAGGTGTAGTTCTGCATATCCCCTCCTCAATCTGCACATCACAATAAAAAATTCCTCGAGCCCAGAGAGTTTCCTTGGCCTTCCAGTTTTCCTACATTTTGTGTCTGGTATTTTATCCTCCTCAACTTCACTCTCATCAGAATCATCATGGTTTTCTTGCTGACTTTGGTAAAAGTCAACAGCAATCTCAGTGTTTCTAGAAGAATAATGTCTCACATTCTCTCCTTTGTCTCCAGTATTTAAAAACTTGAATAGTGCCAAAAAAGTGTCATACGTAGGGAATCCTGTATAAAATGATATATCCTTGTCAGATTTCAAATTATCGAGCTTAAAAAGCTTTGCCTCGGCTTCAACGAGTTTTCTTTCCAAAAGATTGCACTTCTTTTCCAGTTCCTCGTGATTTTCTTCGCCATTGAAAAGGGTTTCAAACGCTTCGTGCCGTTCACACTCGAGCTCCGCCATTAGCCGTCGATTCTTTTCTTCTAACTTATTTTTCTCGATCTCAAGGTTTTTGAGCCGGCTTTGAATAGAACATAGTTGTTCTCTCAACATTTCGTTTTCTTTCTTTGATTCTTTAAGCCGTTCCTCTATCGGCTTGTGCAAAACACTTCCCGACTCGCTTGTTGATGGGGATGCCGATGGTTCTTGCTCCTTTTCTCGCTGATGAATCTTGGACTTTGAATGTGTTCGTGATGTTTGACGCTTAGTCGGCGATTTCCTCTTTCTTGGCGATTGAGCAGACCAAGCGAATGTCGAGGGAATACATCCTGGCTTAACTGTAACGATTCCATTGAGAGATTTCTTGAGGTCTTCTGCTTTGAAATGCCTCGAACAAACTTTAGTGCGACTTGATATCATGAAGTGTTTCCCGGGGTCTCTTCGAATCGCTTGAATCCATCTCTTCCGCAAAAGTACATCCTTTGGGAAATTAAAAAACGAAATCTTTCCTCCTGATGAGTCTCTGTAACCCTTGAAAGTACACAAGGGAACACAGCAGTTAAAAGGCATCGTAAATGAAGCAAAATACCAAAAAGCAAGTGATTAATTGTTGAGGACTGACCGGCCTCGCTTTTGTGAAACTCGTTTCCAGACCCCGAATTCAAATCGCTCGTTATGCATAGCGTGTATGGAAGAGAAAAGAAAGGGAAAGGGGGAAAGAGGTTGAGAAGATCAGCCCCTACCGAGGAGAGAAGAGAAGGGACAATATGTTCAACTTTCTCTTATTCTGTCTGACAACTCCTTATACTAGGTTGGAAAGGTTTCGGAGAGATAGAGTAAGGGCATGACGAGAGAGAGAAAAGGGTTGGTGAGACGAAAGATTTGTTGAGCATGGAGTCACATCACTGAAATCAGTGGTGATGAGAGGCTTCAGAGGTTGTATGGGGATATGTAGTAAAGGAGACCATTTTCTTTAGCGGAAACCGAAAGAACATAGGGTATCACAGGACCACAACAGGTGGTGTGGGTAATACCAATAGTTGTAAGATGTGAGACTAGCTGAAGATTGTATGGCAAATTGTGGGAACATGTTAAAGGACTCAAGATCAAATACTGTAGGAGATTGATCTGCCTTACAAGACAGAATGTCCGTAGAGGAAAATCAAATGAGTTTATTAATGCATTCCACAAGTTCTTCGCATACCCACTCACAAAACATTGAAGATGAGGAAGAGGGATCAACAGTTGTTTCGCTGGGCAAAGAGAACAGAATGAGCTCTTTAAAGGCTTGTCAATAACAATAAACCGAATGAAGTGTTAAGAGAGGTCACAACATCCCAGTGTTCTTTATTAAAGACTACTTAACGGATATAATCATATATCGAAATGAAAGTCGAGAACAAAACCATCTGACTTATAAGCTAAATATAGTAGTATTCCTAGTAAACTACAAAGCTAAATCAAGCTGCAATAAGGCTAATCATTGCAATATAGATCAAAAACTACAAGATCTAAATTGTAACGTTTAATAGCGAATCTTATGTTGCTTATAAAGTCAATCCAAAATGATAAACTAATACCTGGGCTCGCATTAGGTACAAGTTTTTGAATTGTTTCAAACATGTTCAGTACAAACACTGTGCGAAACATTGGCGTAATATTTGCGACTAACTTTATTAGTGGTCGTGCTATGGACTTACTGTATAAACAAAACTAGCGATGACAGAAAGAATGTACATATCTCATGTCAAAATATCGCATGATACCAGAAGAGTATTTTAAACAACTACGTTTGAAGACAGATACTGTTGAATTGCTTTTAAGTGTACTCAGACCAACTCTGATCCATCAAAATACTGTATGCCGTGATTGTCTTCACCAGCCAAAGTACTATCCCTTGGAATTTACCGTCTTGCTTATGGTAATTCATATGATATGATAGCTGCTACTTTCAATTTTGGGAAATCTACTATAATCGAAGCAGTTCAAGACGTAGTAGAGGCTTTGTGTGACATAAAAGGAAATTGCATTAGGTTTCCTTCCTCAGAGAATGAAATATTTGAGTTAAGAGAGACCTTGCAGGATGTAACAGATATACCCAATGCTGTGGGTGTTATAGACAGTATGCACATCAAAATATAAAAGCCCAAGGAAGGCGGAGCAGATAACTTCAGTCGTATCAGCAATTCGATGTTGTCGTGCAAGGAGTAGTATATGGAGATAAAACATTTATTGATGTTACTGCTGGTTTCCCTGGAAGCATGCATGATGCTAGCGTTTTTAAAAATAGTAGTTTATGTCAAAGAATTGCCCGTGGCGAGCTTTTGCACCAAAGTCAGAAGCTAAAAGCCATAATTTGTTACAGTGGACATGCGCACTTGTCCACTGAAATATCTTGAAACGTTTTTATCAGAAGTTTACCATCGTGTGAAAAGTATGTGATACTGTGCGGCGAGTACTCTGTGGGATAGCAGGACGATTTTATCTTGCTAACTCTCTGTAGCAATCTACTGTGAGACGTTTTCAAACTATGGACAGTGATATTGCAGTCTCCGCTGCAAATGTTTACTTGTAATCTAATCTTTTTGGGCGTACAATCCAGAACCATCCAAGACAGTCAAAATCTAAATAAAAATGACGTGTACAGCAGTGTGTGTTATTTCTCGTGCAGAATCTGGCTGTGGTTTTATGAGTTCTGTGTGGTTTGATGTCAATCTTAGTCTCAATATAGGGTTAGGAAATGGGATATTTCTATTTCTCCATTTCCAAAACCCCTATGCCACTCAAGTCCTGCACGTTATCGTTATTCCTTGGTTTCTCATTGGATCAGCAATCCACCTCTCCGCTGCTGGTTTGATATCAAATTTTAGCCAGCTTGAGTTAGAAAGTCGTCTGTTTTCTCTCATCACCAAATATCTACCGTCATTAATAAGAATGGTAATGAACTTTGTCCGCGAATTCGTCCCACGCAGCTTTAGTTGGAAATATACACATAGCAAGTGTGCGAGTGATAAATGGCGATGGTGTGTTGTGGTCGGCCTTACTCTTCACTAAAAAAGCTTTTGTTTTAAGCCCTTTCAATGAATCCCCTCTGCATTTGAGCCAGAATCTCAATTCTTCATTTTTCAAAGTCGCTGAAGATCTTCCACAAAGGGAAGATCACAGTATGTCGTCTTCTGTAAGTTGACTAGCATCCATGTGCAAAGTCAGCATAACAAACCAGAGGGAAACCTTCCTTTCTAGCCTTGATTTCATTTATCTGAAACAGGCCGTCTGATGGCTGTCCGCCATACTGGCATTTGATGTGTATACATGGTAACCCTTATTTGCAATATGTTGAGTCCCTTTCAAAACAACTCTCAACAATTCATCTCGAATACCTGCTTGTTGTTCCAAGAAATTGCGAGCCCCCAGCAAGCATCCAGAGTTTGATACCGACCTTGATCGATTTTGCGGGCTTATAAGCAATTTTTTCCCTTTGAATTTTACCATCTGCTTGTTGATGGAAGCCTTTTTTTCAAGGACACAGCGGGTACAAAATCGATCGTTCATAACATCCATCAATTTTTTGGAATTTATGTGCTTTGTTATGCCCAGGCTGTTCATGTCAAGGTACGTTTTCGTCCACATTGTGATAGCAAAAATACCGAAGAATGGATATGAAGTAATTTCTGCTTATAACTTCACCAAATCCTGGTGTTTGAATCACTGGACTGGTGGAATGCCAGTATTTGTTGTAGTTTTTTTTATTTCATTGACCCCATTGCCCAATAAATGCTTACACTGGTAGCGTCAATGACGTCTATGGAGTACGGTGCTTTTCCAGATAAGTTGTTTGTTTGTAATTGGCAGGCTGGCTTGTTCATTCAACAAGCAAGCTCCAGACTTTGTCATCAAAAAATAGCTCAAAGCATTCTGCTGGAGAAGGGTACTTCTCATACACAGAAGTCGGTCCATTTGGGCCAGCAGTGCACTTGGCATCTTTGCCACGAGGAGGAACTCTCTTTCATTCAATGCTTCCGAACTTCGAAAGCATCTTTGTGTTTTTCATTACTTTCATCAAAACGTGATTTTCCGGGTGCATAATCTCTTTGCACTTCTTCTGCATCTAAATCTTCATCACCTTTGAATTCATCAGCAAAACCATCACTTTCACTTGCAATATCAAAACCATGTAGTTCAAACAACAGATAAACAGACCAAAATATTGAAAACAAACCCATAAGATTTGAAAACAAATTCACTGTTCGATCGCGTTTTTCTTCTCAAATAGACACTAAATTGTTCAACAATTGATTGACTTCCCTGAGGCAGTCTAAAGGCACTCTATAAAAGGCAAAACATTCGTTATTTCAAGAACATTACCACCGCCAAATGGCGGCTGTGGTAGGGAAAGGAAAAAATATAAAAACAAATAAGTAAATATTCATTGCTTGAAAAAATTAAAAAAGAAAAAAGAGAAAGATAAAAATAATTGTTTAAAAAATTAAAATATTGATAAAAATATTAATGAAATAAATAAATAAAAATTAGGCCAAAATGGTTTCTTATGCTGAAACAAATTAAGAGATTGCTCACTTTTTGCGCCTTGCTAAAAGCAGGTAGGCCAAAATGGTGGCTAGCCCTAAAATAAATAAATAGCAGTTGCTAACGTTTTACACCTTGCTAAATTTAGGCAGGTCAAAATGGTGGCTAGTGCTAAATATATAAAGAGCAGTTGTTAACTTTTTATTCCTTGTTAAAGACAGGTACGCCAAAATGGTGTCTAGCACTGAAATAAATGAAGAGCAATTGCTACCTCTGCCTACCTTACTGAAAGCAAGGAGGCCAAAGTGGGGTCTAGTACTGGAATAAATAAAGAGCAATTGCTGGCTTTTAACATCTGCTAAAAGGCAGGTAGGCGAAAATGGTGGCCAGTGCCGAAATAAAATTAATAAAAAGAAATTGGTAACTTTTATCATCTTCCTAAAGGGAAGTACACCAAAATGGTGTGTAGTGTTGAAATATATAAAGAGTAAATGCTAAATTTATCCACCCTACTAAGGCTGATAGACCAAAAGTAATATAGTTTAGTGCTGAAATAAATAAAGAGCAATTACTAGCTTTTTACACCCTGCTAAAGGCAGGTGGGCGAAAACGGTGGCTGTTGATTGAAATAGATAACGAGCAATTGCTAACGTTTTCGCCATGCTAAAGGACGCTAGGCCAAAATGGTGTCTGGTGCTGAAATAAAAAAAAGAAAGAGCAATTGCTAAGTTTTTTACATGTTGCTTAAGGTCGGTAGGCCGAAATGGTGTTCAAATAAATAAAGAACAATTGCTAATTTTTACACCTTGCTAAATGCAGCGAGGCAAAAATGGTGGTTGGTGAATGAAATAAAGAGCAATTGCTAACTTTTTACTCCATGCTAAAGGCAAGTATGCCAAAGTGATGTACAGTGCTGAAATAAATTAATAAAAAGCAAGTGCTAGTTTTTTGTTAAGCTCATAAAAGTCAAAAAGGCTGAATGAACTTGCACTTATTCTTTATTCTGTGAAAACTACTGCGATCACACTTACATCCGGATACTCGATACATAATTACATCATGCTTTACGTGACTCAAATGGAACAGTAACATAACATTTTCACCTTCCTAAAGGGTTCGAGCGAGATTGATCGTAAGCCATATAATACTCACTCCCTTTCAACGATGTAATAATTTATTTAACTAAAACTCTTTTTTAAATGTTTTACCTGAGATTTGCAATGTTCTTTCCATTTTTCCCTTTGTAAACGTAGTCTGCTGTTTGTCTTTTGGAGCGTCTTGTATTTGCGCTTTACGTTGAGCACACTTGGAGCACGCTTCCAGCTACAGTTGCATCTGTATTTTTTTGGAGTTCATTATTTTCGTTTGGCAAACTTGAGTCGCATTGTCCGAAGTGAACCCCGCACTGTCATCATCAAAGGAGCTGCTAGAGGAGCTTGACGAAGAGCTTCTTGACCTCTCACCTGGATCCTGATGCGGTTCGCTGGCTTTAAAATCCGCATACGTCGACACGTCGAAATTATAACTGGAACAATTGTTTTTACAGCGTATATTCCGAGACTAATATTTCATTTTTAAGAGCTCAATTAAGTCACAATTGATTTTATATATAAGTTTTTGGAAACAATAAACCATTTTAAAACAAATTGTTTGTGTTAAGAACTAGAAACCCAATAGATAACAAATCTAAGACTTACTTCTCTCGAACGTCTTCTCCGGGCACGATCACTTTCTTCTTCTTGCTCAGGAGCTGTGTTTGCGCACTGAATTGTTGGCACAGATCCTTTCTGTAAGACTCTTTTTTTTTCTTTCTTTTAATGCCAGATGGTTCACTTGAACTACTGAGTTTTAAATACAATTAAACTTGTTTTAAACATTTTTCAGCTATATTTTGAATAATTGATTTTTGCGTCAAAAGCACTTTAAAATGGTGCCGAGTGTTGAAATAAAGAGCAGTTGCTAATTGTTTTACACCTTGCTTAAGGCAGGGAGGTCAAAGTGGTGTCTACTGCTGAAATAAATAAAAACACAAAGAGCAATTGGTATTTTTTTCTCCTTGCTAAATGGAACAGTGCACTGCAATGTTGTTCGGCATTAAGAATACATGATATGTGTAGCAGTTGCCATTGGGTGACAACATAAACAAGTGCCCAATATTATAGAACTGAAAGAAAAGGACGTTGGAAATGGTTTACAATATTATACCTACTGTACTGACTGACTGAACGACTGTAATAACACCGTTGGTTCAAACCGTTTTATTGGACTGGATTTGATAGTAGAATGTGGGGTTCGAAATCTGAAATTATCTTTTATACAGAACATTGCTAAATATCAATTACATATTCAGTCTTACATCAATGTTAAAATAATAAAAGTGCTGAATTCATAGTGTTCAAAAGAGACATTTACCCGCTGGCTCCCTTACAATCTTACTTGATTCAGTCGTAGCTTCCCAATTAATACATGGTTGATAAGGTTGATATTGTTTCAGTTTTATCAGTTTATTGCTTTATTCCCAATAAGTGATCAATAGAATGTTTAGCTTAAAATAGAAAAATATTTAAATACCAGTGTGTAATTGCCCCAAACTTTTAACCATTTTTTAAACAAAAATCTTTGCTTGCATAGTGCGTTCACATAGTCCTGTGAGGTTTTTGGAGATGACTAACTCCTACATTTATGCAAACAGAAAAATAGGCAGTCGAGGACTGCATGTGACTCGGGTGAAACAGGTTTAGTTATATTTTTAGCTCAAAACGCAGTAAAACAATTACAAAGAAGGCCCTAAGTAGGAAAACTGGGAGTTGTGGGTAGAAGAGGATAAGTTGTAACTATTTAATCATGTTTTATAAAAAATGGTTTCAGTGAATAGATAGAGTCGTTTTCATTTGACCAGTGAAAGAAAAAAAATGACTATTTAGTTTTTGTTGTCATAAGATCAATGAAAACGTTTCGTAAAAT
>JAODFW021458492.1:0-21956 GCA_027575235.2 Palythoa mutuki
GCTATCACATTACTTAGTATCAATCATCCATTGAGCTATCGCGTTACTCATTAACATGTAACTTGAGTAAAAAGAGAGTCGGACCAAAAGAGCTGTCCCAAAACATGATCCGCTCAAACCTCGCATCACAGCCAGATGTAATCAGCTGGGAGTCGATTTTGCTGAGGAAGAAAAACGGGAGTACCCAGAGAAAAACCCTCAGAGTCAGATTGAGATTGACAAATTCCTGCTCACGTGCGGAGCCTGGGAGTCGATTTTGGGTCTGTAGAGGTGAGAGGCGAGAGTGATGATCGCTACGTTACCCGACTCCTCAATCATCTGGAATACCGTTATTATTCTTATGCTTTTTTCAAAATGAGTTCAACGAAAAAGGGTTGGGTAAATATTCTTTAATTCCTTTAGCTACTAATAAAACTCGTTGATTTTATTCTAGAAAAACTTTTTAAAAATGATAATGCCTATAAAGGCCATACTGTATGTATATTGCACACAGAAATCAGGGTTGCAATTATTTACTGGATGTGAAATTCAAGGACTTTGCTGGGACCTTTTCAATCAAATCCAGGACCGTCTCTATCAAATAAAACTGAAATGCTTTACACATTTATTTCAAAAATCAGTCTAACAATACACATACTACATTAACAAGCTTTAGAAGATTTGTTTCTGGACAAAAATCAAGCCATTCGATGTCCGGTTTTTGTTTTAACAATGTTGTCACATCAAAAATATTTTAACAAACATCTTATTTTCATTAATTTTGGAAGTAAGAAAGAAATATTTTGCCCATTCCAGGAATTTCAAGGACCACAACCCAAATTAAGGGACTTTCCTTGGTCTTGAATTTTTCTCCCCAATTCCAGGACTTTCCAGGATTTTCAAGGATGGTGGCAACCCTGTATACCGTTACACCCGTTTGCAGTAACCCGTCTGGTCTGGCAGTTTGTATTCTACGAGTCGCAACTGGTTTTCGGTGGACGTCAATGAGATTCCGCTGACCAGTATTTTGCTCGGGTCGTCCGGCAATCTGAGGGCTCAGGCAAAATACTGGTCGACGGAGTTTAATTGACGTCCAACGAAAACCAGTCGCGACGAACTGAGAATACAAACTGCTAGACCAAACGTGATATTCAAACGGTGTAATTCAGAGACCAAGTAACAAAAAAGGCGCTAATTGAGCCAAGAGAATCCGTCGTAGGAAAAAACACGGCGTATATTCACAGACTCAAAAAAAAATCCTTCAGGCAAAAAAGATCTTTCGGAACCAGTCCCCTTCAGTCTTAACCTGCAGCGGGGCGCTGGGACGTACGAGAAGGAAAATTAAGCATGGAACCTTTCGCTGTGGTTACTTAAAGTTTGAATTGACAAAATAAAATTTTTTAGAGGCTTTTTTTAAATTCGGTGCTTCTGTTTTTCGTACAAATCGTTATATTTCAACTGTTCAAAAACGAACTGTTTTCGGCTTTTACACTCATTCTCGATAGAATAAAAAATAATCTACTGAGTGCAGTATAGTGGTATATGCAAAAATACATCGTAAATTCAATTACGAGAATTATATACAACGGTTTAAAATAGTGCTATCTTAAAACTATGCTGGGCAAATCTGGCCGACATTGAGAGATTCGCCTCTCACTTTGTACGACAATTTCTATTTCTTGGCAGAAAAATGTGACAAAAATATGCAATTCGAATTCTATTACTCAGTTCCAAACTGCTAATTTTAATGCTTTAGCAAAGCTTATTACTAGTTCGGGGAAAATTTATTTTCTCGTGCAAACGAGTTATTTTATCTGAAATAATCAAGTCTGAACGATTATGAAACATGTTTTCTTTGAAAGTTATGTCAAAGACGTTTACTGAACGCACTATGACAACATTTTTGACGTATATGAACCACCTATTTTCAATCGTTGAACATTATTTTCAACATCCATTTTTAACAGTACAAAAATCGCAAGAAAGTATTAAAAGTGTTTTTTTTCAATAGTTTTGCTTGGACAAAGTCTACCGAGTTAGAAAAATATATTTATTATATACACTGAATTTAGCTCAAAGTATGCACACGAGATTTACAAAATGTGTGTGAAAAGCAAAACAGTCTCATTAAAATTTGTGTGCCGCTACTATTATGATATGAAACACGAGCAAAGATAGCCCTGAAAAAAAAACTAAAATGCATACACTGCAGTTAAGGTAACGTTACGCGAGAGAAGTCTAGTAATGCGTGTATTAAACACTTTGCGCAATGGCAAAATCGTTGAGAAACAAGTTTCAGACATCGTTGCCGAAAAGTAAAACCCAGTTCTACTTTTTGTAATGATTTTAGTTACAAATTTCAAGAGCCATTGCGCAACACTCCTCTGGCAACTTGTACGCAATAGACCTTCATGATGACGTCACAATAGCGTATTTGTGCACAAAAACGAGGCTCAGTGGTGACACTTAGTTCCTACGTGCAGTGTAACGAACATTCCAGAAACATGAGAGTAGACATAATGAATTGCTTAACTGTACTGTAATAACAGTTAAAATAGAGTCGACACTTCAACAATCACACAAAACAATCGCCTCACTTTGATGTCGTTGTGACATCATCTTGGGTCATTACGTCATCATGAATAAGGGTCGTTACGTCATCATGAATAAGGGTCATTACGTTGTGAGACAAGTTGCACAAAATATTACCTCTGTAACGTCACCTCTAATAACAAAGGCAATACTTGCCACCTACCGCCTACTACGGTTGTGTTGTGAGTTGCCATGGGTTTTATCAAAAATAATAAAATAATAAGTTCGTGACAATATAAAATGGGATATCAACACTTGTTTGGCATATGAGAAATATAATACTTTTAAAATAATTGTACATCCCAATTTCAGATTACATTAGAAAACCATTAGGTTTATTTGCAATCTGCAGGGTGCGCACAGATATTTAAAAGCAAATTTCCAGTCTATTTTTAGGCTTTTTCTTGACCTTTTTTCTTCAATCTTAGGTCAGTAACCGTTTCAGACAAAAGTTCTACAAACTGAGAATGTTTAGATCTATTTGCTCGTGTTGTGTGTTTTAGTCTTGAAAACTTTATATGCGACAGTCAACACATTGGGATCATATTTAAATTTTGGGTCTCCAGATCTCTGGAGAATTATTTCAAAGTCAATGGGTGTGGTTTTTGCTGGAAATCAGACTAAGAAAATCCAGGCATTTGCTCTATTTAACAGATTTTTTCTGTGCTTCCACAAAGTCTGGAAATATTTTGGATTTTCAGACTTTTCCAGGGATTTACAGTCTGATGACGTCAACCAGGGCCACCCTAGAAAGTAAGAAAAACACACACACACCAGCTCTCCTCTGATTTTTGAATCATCTTGTGTTTCTATTTTTCTTCAGAATCTCAATGTGAAATCTACACTTTCTTGAAAAACATCAAAAGCCATTATTTAGAAGCTGCACTGTGATTGATTGTTTTTCTTTGGTGGCCACAGTTGTTGTCATTGAATTATTATGATGAAACCGCTACTTCTTTTCCATTATTTACGTCCTAGAGCTGGTTATGTGATAATACAGATCACAAATGCTAGGGCATAAAAACTATTCTTGAAAACATTTCCTCCTATATTCAACTAATAACATGATTATCTGACGTATAATTATAATTATTTGTGTGTTGGTGAGGCAGAAATATTTCTACAAGTAGACCTTTAAAATTAGATTGTTGCCTGGCAACTGCAGTTATACTGCAAAGCTGGTCATCACGTGATTAGGCTGAAGTACTCAGTTTAGCTGGAGGAGCCACTCGTGCTGCTGGGGCTGCCCTATTGAGAAGGTTAGAAAAAGAAAACCTTGTGAGCCTTTGTTAAATAACTACAATCAACAGTAATCCATGTAGTTTACTCTTACAATTGTTCTTATGTAAAAATTATTCATTTAATATATGACTAGTTTTTTGAACAAACTGTTTTAAAAGTTTATAATGGTATTAAGCTTTCATTTTATTTCAAAAATCAAAATAACATTGAATAACTTAATCCCCAAACCTTTTTTTCCCAAAAAGTTTAGTATAAAAATATTTTAAATGCAAATCCCAAGTAAAAAAAACTTACATATAGTTTGTAGACACAAAAACCGCTGGCCGGCCTCCAAGAAAACCCTGTGGAGGGTAAGTAATCCACTGCTCCCCTGTGTATGCTGCTGACGGCATCTGTGCGTAAGTTCCTTGAAACTGACCTGAGATCTCATTCCCAAGACCTCCCCCCTTTGTCAGCGTACTGACAGGCGGTAGAGCATATCCGGGTGCAGTGTTTGCTGCTGGTGGCGAAGAAACTTGCATGGAATCTGGATCTGCAAGATAATAATAATTATCTGAACTTACTTTCATCATCCATTAACTTCAGTATTACATTAACAATCAGATGATAGAAAGGGGGACTGCATAAACGGGGAGTCTTAAAACTTAAGAAAACCTTACTATTATCATTATCATTATTATTATTATTATTATTATTATTATTATTATTATTATTATTATTATTATTGAGGGGTCATCCTAGAATGTCCAAGAATATCTTGGAGGGAGCTTGTCGATGGTGATTTGAGAGATTGGGGACTTTCACCTCGTGATGCCCTGGACAGGGGATTTGGAAAAGAATGCTTGCAAACCGAATGCAACGTCTAACACACTCTTGTGTATGAAAGACGATAAAAGAGTAACTAACTACTAACTAACTATTATTATTATTGCTGTACTTGACTGAGTAAGTGCCCATCCACCTTCTTTTCAGACAAAATTTCTTGCACGGGAGTGTTTTGAACAGAAGTGACTGCTGCTAAAATTCTCAGCCAAATGCTGAACATTTTCAAGAATATGCAGTATATTCCTTTATAGACTCTTTTCTGCATTCTAAATCATTAAAACCCTTCGAAAAACTGAAATAAAGCTTAAAAGATAGCAAAAACAACTTCGCATCTAATCGAAAAATGGTGCCGCCATTGTCACACTTAGCCATGGAAGCCTGGGTCCAGGCAGTTTAACTACCTCGGTACAGAAGACTGTGGGCTCAAGATTTTTCAGAAAATGTGACTAATTGAAGGAAAGTAGTTTTCTCTGTAAAATTGTGCAAAAATGAAGCATGATCAAGGTGAGATAGACTTAAAAATTGTTATAAAAGGATAAAACTTCATTTCCAAAAGCAATGTTAACTTTAAGGTGCTTGAAACTTGAATATTTGGTGGGTTGTGTTGCATATTGTTTAATTATGATTGTGATTCATAAATAGTGAGTGAATCATGAATTTTCCTTTTGTGTTTTATTTTCAGAGATTTATTATTATGCACCAGTGTTACAATAATATTATTTGGAGAGCAATTATTATGCAAATTTTGCCAAGCTTCCATGCTCGAGAAAGCACCAATCCAAAACTTTCACTAGATTTATTACTCCTAGGTAGTGGGCATTTACTCAGTCAAATACAGTATTTCTATTATCATTATCGCTTTCATTATCATTAATTATTATTATCAATCACACAGAAAAATATAAAAAACAACAACACAACACTACAACATTAAAATTTACTAAAATACTGAAACTGCAGGTTAATTGTCCTCAGAAAGATAAGAAACTTAATTAATTATCTGCAGAACCTTGTGAAATAAAATACAACCAGTTGAAAATAAAATTTCTGTAAAACTGCATCAATGCAAACCCTTATAATTATATCCCCCTCAATATATGGTTTAATAAAAAAAAACATAATTGTGTTTGACGAAGAACAGTGCAATCCCATTTCATGATGTGGGTTGGGTGTCCTGTGGCCTCTATACAAGAAAATTTTGAATTTCTGTGGTCACCAGAATGCCTTTTCCCCCTTCACATAAGATATTTTCTGGAGCCTGCTAACTGGTGGTGGATTTCACACAGTTTTCAACCTCAGTTTGCAGTTTTAGCAGTGTTTAGTGTGGATAGTTCAAGTGTCGGTAAGTTAACTGCAGATATATTTTTCTAATCATATATTATTCACATGCCTAAAAGGTTAATATTTGCATCAACCTATTGTGCATGACTTTTGGCACATATTATTTAAAGCCACTTTGCAGTGTGTTGGCACGGGAAAACAGGCCCTGGCACATAGCTCCTCAAATACATTAATTTATAATCTCTTACGAGTTGTGGTTGTTGGTGAGGCAGTTACTGGAGTTGAAGGAGCTGATTGTTCACTGTTTGGTCTTGACTGTGTTGGCGAGGGTGTGTTGGCTGAACTTATGGCAAGGGAGCCATGCGCCGGGATAGCCTGGTTCTGAATATTCTGTGGTGGCGGCATAACACTGCTTGTGGGAATAGCTATGTAAGTTGTGTTCTGATGTGCCGGTGGCCAAGCCATGGGTTGTGGGTTTTGCGGATGACTGTTCGGCATAGTCATTGGGTGCATGTTGATTGTTGTTTCAGCAACTGGTTTTAGCTCTGTTAGCTCAGCCTTAACTTGAACTGACTATAATAAATAAAAAAGAAACAGAGTTAGTGCATGTTGAGAAGCTTAGACATTTTGAAGCAGTAACAGATAGAGGAAAAAATTATGACCATTTTCCTAAACTGTGAACTTGAAAAACACATGATTACATGTTCAGAGATATACACTAGTCAGGGTTCGTACGCTGTTTTGGACTAAAAATTCAAGGACTTTTCATAGACTTTCAAGGACATATTTTCCGTTTTTCAAGGCTTACGCGAACTGCAAAATCAAAGGATTAATCGTTTTTATTTGTTCTTTTACTATTACGTGTTGCTACGTTTCTGCCAGTAGCATATATTTTCATGTAAGGCACTCTAGAATCTAAGTTGGATGAAATTAGCTACAAATTTCAAGGACTTTCCAGCACTGACTGCAATTTTCAAGGACTTTCAAGGCCTTGAATTTTTATTTTGAGATTCAAGGACTTTCAAGGACTTTCAAGGCGCGTGCGAACCCTGACTAGTGGCACACTCTCTCAGGAAGGATTTTGGATTTGTACTCTATAAAACTCTCAGATAAATTAATTTTGCAGTTCAATCCTTTATGAATAAATCATTTTGTAAATAATCTGATTAATTAATAAAGATGATTTCTGTGTTGTCATTCATGCTTTCAGAACCTCTTAAGGATCAACCTTTGAAAAAAATCACCAAAACAGTTCAACCTGAAAAATTCATTTTCACTGGAAAAAAATTATTCATAATAAATCTGACCAATTTCCATAAAACAATAGAAACTGACGTTGATCCACCAGTGTAAATGGAATCTAGTTGAGAACGTCTGTGGAGAAGCTGCAGCCTTTTTAGCCATCAAAATTTGAACTGCCTTTGGAGATTCCTTAAGACACCACTGAGTAAGCATAAATGAACTTTCTTCCTCTTTCTGATAAGCTGCCTGTTTTGTTTTTAGTTAAAACACCAACTCAGGAAATAACAGTTATAAAGATTAATATGTCTTACTACTATTTTAGGAGTAAAAAAGTAAATGTTATAGCTATCAGGAGTTTGCAGTCAACATTTTTATACATTATCTGCCCTGTGGCACTTCACAATAAATAAATATAGTTAAAAATTTCTTTAAAATTATTAAAATATTATTACAAAAACATTACAAAAATAATTTCTTAAAAAGAAAAGTCTTTAAATACTGTTATTGCATCGCTTTTCTTTATGTTGGCAGGCAGGGCATTCCAGAGCTTTGTTGTAGCAACTGAAAATGCTCTGTCCCCATAGGTCCTCTGATTTGACCTTGGCCATGGGATGGTGAGAAGACACTGGCGAACTGACCTTAGATTGCGACTAGGTTGATGACGACTTAATAGATCGCTATTAACTTACCGTGTATTTACTTGAATAAGTGCCGTGGGCCTCATTAAAGTTTTGGACTTTCTGGTGTGGCGCTTATTCGGTATTGGTGCTTATTCAGGAGTAGCACTTATTTGAAAAACAAGTTTTTGAAGTGAACACAAGGTGACAGCTTTTTTTTTTTTTCGTGATAACAATTTTTGTTTAAACTTATATTTTGTTCTGTTATCGAAGCAGAAAAAGGCAATATTATAATTTTTCAAATGCCAAACTTGGTCAAAACCGCCCACCGAGGTGCAGCACTTATTCAAGGGCAGTGCCTATATATTTTTCTAACTCTTTGGTGTGGCACTTCTTTGGGGGGTTGTGCTATTAAAGTAAATACGGTAAGCTCTGAAAAGCCCCTCTGGGAAGAGTTTAATAAAGTAGTGTATTATATACATCCTACATCAGACAGGAGGTCACATCTGTGAATGGACCAAACTTTGCAGAATGCTGTTCGACTGCGAAGGTTTTTCTTTTGATATTTCTCTAGTTCTCCATCACCTTCAACAAAATCAGCTTTTATGCCAAGATTTGCACCAACTACCAACTTGCACCATGTCTTAATACCAACAAGATTTAAAATTAATATTAAACTGCCAAGTTAGCACAGAAAAAGCACTACTGAACAGTTGACATTTATTTGCCCTTAATATATTAAAAATATTAACTATTAAAACATTATGTCTATTAAATCCAGCATGCTTGTATAAGTATTATGTCAAGCTGGCTGTCAATGATGACACTGAGTTATTAATGTTAGTACATGTTAATGGGACATTGAACGAATGCTTACATTGCGTTGTGCACCGGATGATCTTAGCCAAGTGTTTGGCAACACTGGGTCCTGCAAGAACTGCAAATTGGCAACAAAACAAATTTCAGGTAACAAAGAGCAATATTTCAGTGCTCTTTTAGTATGAAATCAATAGCTGTGCTCAGCTTTGTGAACAAGACTTCCTCCGAGATGGTGCCATTACAGTGCAAAAGTTATTAGTTCAAGTATTAACTTAACTTGTGTGTTTACTAAATAGATATTGGAGGTTAGTGCACTAGCTACTTGGTTAAGCAATCACACAATGTAACCTTTAATATTAGCAAAAAATTTATTAGCTTGTGAGAAGATTATTGTTTCTAAATCTATTCTAATCTTCTTTACTTGGTTTCTAAATTTTGTACAGTGCATAACTACAACTTGAGTTTTTAATTTGAATTAACAAAACTAGGTGCAAACTGAAATTAATACAGTTTTATTCTTTACTCACAATAAACAAAATATCATCAGAATAATGTTACAATGCAAGATAACTCCTTATCAGTGACACAGTCAACAGACCCTCGTTAAATTCACAGTTTTCACTGACTTCGAAGACTACAATTTGCACTACTCAGTTTTAACCTCAATTCTGATACCAATGATTTGAAAACACCAAATAAGTTAATACACAGTGTTCATACTCTTGACGTTCAAAAATTCCATGACTTAACAGGAGTTTTTCATATTCTTTCACAGTTTTCCTTGACTTTGAGGTGGTTACAACAATACATTAAAAGTTTCTCAATTTAATCTTATCCTTGCATGTAAGCCAAGATTAAGTAAGGGAACAACCATTATTTTCAAAGTATTATTTCTTGCAAGTACACAAGTTTTTTTATTTTGCAGGTTGTTTTAATTTGGTGCAACCATATCTAAATTATACCACTTTTCCACAACTTTCTGAGCCTGGAAAATGAAATTCCGAAATTCTATGACTTTCCATGTTTTTCATTACCCACATAAATTAAACCCTAATATAGTTTCATGATATTCACAAATGTTTATAGGCATTGCTTGAGGTATATTTTCTCAATGTTTCACTGGTATTTATGAATGAGAAAACACTGAGTAATATACATACAAATATGTAGTCATAATCAGAAGTAACTGAGAATTCAAAAAGGGCTCTATTGGCATGTGCACTTACCTCACTAGAGGGAGGGAAAGAAGCTTGCACGGTTGCTGAATCAATTGCCGTCACTGGAGTCACTGTCAAAGGACTGTTTACTGTGGCTGCAGGGTAACCATTACCCACTGGGACAAGGTTTGTTGACGTTGGCTGGTTTGAGATGTTCTCTGGGGTCATACCAGATTTATCTTGCTCTGTTTTTCTCCACTTGGCTCGGCGATTTGAGAACCAAACCTACAGAGATACCAAACATAAACTGCCTGCCCTCTGTAGAAGTTTTCTAGTAGTTTAAATAAAATATTTTAAATATCTGATATTGCAACCAATATCAACTCATAAGCATACAAAAATTGTCAAAATTCCAAAAGGAATTTCTTTTTTAAACAAAAATAAATATATTAGCAAAGTCTGTTCCCAAAGGATATGGGTCAGTACAATTAGGTCTCTTTCTAAGCTAAACTAAAGTTATTGCTTATCTCGAGTTTCTGCTGTCTTAATCAAATGAGACTTTATCTTACCCTGGATGAGACACAAAACATCAGATAAAGTGTCTCGTTCAAAGACAAAAGACAGCGGTCTCTCCAGGGTTCAACATCCTGGAGTTATAAATCAAACACACGAATTGTTTGGATACTGCTCCGCTGCCTTTTGCTGTCCTGTGTCTGTAAGACCTTTTTAAAAGTCTACATACACCCCAATAAGGCATGATTTACTGAAACAGCAGAAGAGCACTAGGTTATAATATTAGTTGTGATTTGCTGATATTTTTTCATAAAAAGCAATCCTATCATAATCAGTTAAAAGAGGTTAAGAAGCTTGAATATATAATGGCGGGGGAAAGGGATAGATTTAGTACTCAGATCGAGGTCCGTTGCTTTGTTAATCAACATCTTAAAACAAAACGTAGACAACAATCACTGTCTACAGTACTTGTAATTCATACACACCATTATTAAATAAAATGACTGAGATACATAAATTATTATTGCAGGTTTCTACAGTAAAAAGCTACCAAGAAGTAAAGAAAATCAAATCACCTTATAATTAATTACAATCAAATACGTTACAGTTAATATAGTAATGGTAAGGTAACAGTTAAAGGTTAGTCAATTACTGCCAAGCTGGAATATCTTGCTCATTATTATCCAAATAATATTAAATGGGTTAGATTTAAGGCTTATGGCAAAGCTAGAAGATTAAAAAATGTGCCATGCCTATCTGGTTGTTTCTTGTCACGAAGAAAAATAACGAATTATACAGAAGATTGAGTATTTGTGACTTTGCAGGGTTAAGAACTACACACTTTTAAAACCAGCATTATATATCCCATTGTTTTATTCAAAATGTGGTGCTGACTAGTACAAACATTAGATATTAAAAAATACTTTCTTCATAGTTCCAGCTTAAACAGTAATGACTGTACCTGTATCCTTGCCTCTGATAGATCCACTCTATGAGCGAGCTCTTCACGAGTGAACACATCGGGGTAGTGCGTTCTGTCAAATGTCTTCTCCAGCTCTTCAATTTGCTCCCCAGAAAAAGTGGTACGATTTCTTCTCATTTTAATGCGTTTAATTCCTGTAGGAGATGTAACATCACCTTCGGCTTGGACTTCTTCAGACTCTTGGCTCCCTGAAAAAATTATTACAGTAAGACCAAAATCTTTTTTACAAAAAAATACCAGAAGCAAAAAATAAGTCATATATATTCCCTGGAGACTCCAAAGCGTATTTTAAGTTGCAACTGCTGAGAAAACCATGAAAACAGAATATAAATTTCTCACAAAAAATTTCCAGACATACTAATCCACCATCATAAAAAACATAAATAAACATTACCATATACCCCACTTTGTTGATTTATTTTGGTCTGTAATCATCTTCAAACTGTACTAGTTCTCTATCAGAGGCATTATAAAACAGCATATATTTTTAACTTTGTTTATGTTTTTTTCGGAATTCGCCAACGCTTTTTTCAAAGAAAACAAAAAATGCCATCTGAAGTGAATTTGTGCAGAAATACACAAACCACTTGTTGATTTCATTAAAGTTCACAAACTATCAGAAGTTAGCCCTGATTTATGAATAAAATTTGTTCTTTTTAGTTAGCCTTGTGAACTGATAATAAATAAAACACGATTTACGACGTTTAGTTTATAAAGAAAACTAAAAGCAAAAAAAAATTAGCCACCACGCAACAATTCTTAATATAAAAATTGTATGCAAATAAGCAAGTATGAAATGAACAAGCGATAAATCAAAACAGTTAATATATCAAAATTTAGTCACGGGAATCCCTGGTTAAAACTATGTTTACTCAGTCCGTGAGTGGGATTAGATTAGGGCAAACAGAGATGCTATTAGTTCGAAACGGATGAAATAGTACTTTCGTCCTTAAAAATAGCCGTGTTTAGATAGTTTCTTCAAATTCCTATGCATACACGCATACTTTATGTAACCATTAATTCAGTATTCCACGGCTCAAACGCGGTATTCAAAGTTTATAAAGCCGATAAGATTCTTGACTCAGTCCATAAATCCTTAGAAGTCTCAATTTCTCTATAATTACGTTTTTTACTAAGATAAAAAGTTTGGCGCGCGCGCGATCTTTGTATCAACACGGCACACAAGAGTGTTCAGTTTCATCTGTCCTTCACAACATAAAAATGAAAGAAAGCTAGGAACTGCCTAACAACACATACCTGTACTTCCAGTACTTTCGACGGAGTGTTTTCGCTTTGCTGTTCCCGCGTGGTTTTGTGGAATCCCCAACAATCCACTGATAGAGTACGATCCTTGAGCACTTCTTTGTAGATTAGCATGAGGGCCAAGAACATGGCCATGATGTGACGGGGTTTGTTCACCTTTTACAACGCCATTCATTTCTGTGGGACTGCCTTCCGACTTTGGACAAGTTTTATCTGTGCTGTTGATTCGATTGCGTACAATTCTATTGATGGAGCTCACGCTTGGGACATTGTCTGTAGAACAGCAGCCCTCACTGAGCAAACGATCTCTTATCTCCCACGCGAACATTGTCGGATTTTGTCGTTTGTAGTCCGCAATCTTATTCACAACAGGAGCTGTCGCAACTTTGGGCTTACTTCCACCAATTACTCCCGGTCGAATGGAGCCTGTCTCGTAGAACCTGCAAAGAATCTTGCTAACGCATCCATGTGAAACTCTCAGCTGTCTTGAGATATCACATGGGCGAACTCCACTCTGAGCCAAGTCAACAATTCGTTGTCGAACGACATCGGGAAGGGGTCTTCCGTTGACAAAAACTCCGCCAAGTTGGTTAACTCCACCATGGCCTGCACGAAAAGAGAATATAATGAGATGTGTGCGAGAATTTGCCTTTCATTGTTAACCGTACACTCACCCTCACCTTTCCCGCCGTTTGGATGTGCCATGAGAGCAGTTTATATGTTGCGCTCGAACGACTACTGTATTTGATTTTGATCCAGAAACCAGTCAGGCGGTGCAGAATGCACTGAGGCGTTACTAAAGACTCTGTGTCACCCTGCAGAAAGCGAAAACCTGTGAAAATCAAATAAAGAGGATAAATACTATCAGATTTCAGCAGCAACTCAATGAAGCATATCGCCATAAAGAAGCAAACCTTACAAGAAACACTTCAAAAACACAAGTGCACGCCGTTTCTACAACTTCAACAGCCTCGTGGCTCCACTCGGCTCCTGATAATATTAAAATGCATATGTTCATCTTCTCGGGTTTCGAAATTTTGTGATTGACAGGAAAAGAAGTTAACTTTTGCTGATTGGTTCGGAAGCCATTTCAGTGTCACGATGTGCCAAATTTGGAACCGTTAAACAATAGCAGAGTGCTTAATCTGTCATTCAAACTTTGTTAATAAAACCATTATCACTCCACCACGGTTAATAAACTGAAAAATTCCTTCCATTGTTGTTCATTTGTTGTGTATTTCTAAGCTGCACATAAAAGCCCATAACCAATTGTGACAGGGTCAAGGAACACTCGCTACTTAAAATTTATCAATGAAGAACTGTTTAAGAGAGAAATGAACAAAAGCATCGAGTTCCAAAAAAATTGCCAAGTGTTTAGCAAATTAGATGAGTAAGTGCTAACTTTAAGACAAACAACTTGATATTCTTTCGCCAATTTTTTTTCTCCCAATGAAACCAATGATTTTTCAAAATTTACATAACTAAGCCATTGACGTCTTTGTTTGTGGGATTTAGTTTCGAATGTGAGTTATCATAGAATTTAACGAAGATATAAAGGAAAGTTGAGAGGCTGTATAAATACCTAACAAACTGTGACTGATTTTCTGGCTAATAATTTTACTGACCGAACTCAATCTAGCGTATCGTGGTACCTTAACTATTACGCCGCAGCCGATCTCAACTAAACTACATTTTAGGAGAAAAATGTTTAAATTTTTGAAGCGTCGATAAAAGCGAGTGTGATGGAATGCAGGCCTTTGTAAGTCTTAGTTGTAGAACGGGACACCCTTTGTGAGAGAGTACACAATAAGAGCAGACCATCTCAATTAACTTTATTTCAAAAACACCACAACAAAGAGAGGTTTCTGAAGTTGTCGTAGCAACAAAGATGAACGTTATTGTAGTTCTTGCCTCAACAAAATAGCGGCGTCAAAACGCCACGGAAACTACGATATACCCTGCTGTGATCACAAATACACTTTGTCTTCTTGGGTAATTTCATGCAAGAATGGTGTTTTGAAAACTTAAGCTAAAAGTTATCACTTACTAAGCTGCGCCACAAACACGCAACCGAGATTCCTCGATCACAGACTAATCAGCCTTTTATCAGTATCGCGAACAAAATGAAGGCACAGAGAATGCAAATCACCTTGTTCTCCTGTGATTCGCTCTCATATTAGTAGCTTTTAACTGGGTTGCCCGCAGGCTTGTCAAGGACCTCTGACTTAATGTCCAAGTACTTACATAAGCGCTGATTAGTCGACAATAATCTTGGAACAGGATCAGCGGGGCGTGAGAAAACTAAACACTTTTTAATAAGATGAAGTGCTAATAGCTCTCTCTATTAGACAACATGCAGGAAAAGAACCACACAGAGTTTATTTGCTTCTAAACTAGACTACAATGCAATTTACAATTAATGTTGTTCTTTTTCAGTCTGAGAATAACTCTAAAGGCACCCGCGATCATTATCTCGTTCAAGATACGAACTGACCATTCAGTGCGAGCAGCCAATGACCGAGAAAGACGGAACTATTTAAGAGATTTCGATTTCAACATCAATGAGTGAAATGGGGAGGAGCTTGTGTTCCTTTGACTTTTGATGAAAGACTCGCCGCTATCAATCTGAACGACTTTGGAACAAATACAACCCACGATATTAGCCCCCTCTAATAACAAGTGATGCTTTGACAGTTAGAAAATGTTTTGCATTATTAAAATCCCTGTTCAGACTTCCTTGATATTTTCTAAACCCTTCAATTTTTACTTAAGAACCTTGATATAAAAGACAAACATTTTCTTTCTTGGAGTCCAACTGAGCGATATTGTTTTATAGAATTGCTTGGCTAAAATTGATCAAGTCATGGGAAAACCCTATTCGTGCGTTGCACGTGTATCAGAAACTTCAAAAGTATTTGATACGGAATAATAGTTATTAATTCTTTGTTGTCATATAGCTGAACGGAGAGCTTACTTCAGGTGAAAAACTTTACCCCAAAATTCTGATTTTGATGTGTGAATCAAATGGATCATTGAGTTTTTTGGTAATTATTCAACACACAACGACAAGATCAAGTGAAGGGTCAGCGAAAAGATTAATTAATGAATAGCTCATCGAATAGAATGGACTGGTTTGGGTTCTGCGTCATATTCTATCAAAGCAATTTCTATTGGCATCATACATTCCTACACTCACGCAGACATCAAACAATGAAAACGGCCACAGGCGAAACTTTTCTATTCACTTCTTTAACTTTAGTTTATTTTCATAAGAAATAAACAAATCATTCTAAAGAACTTTCGATTCTGGGGTATTTTGGCAGTACGAAACGGGCAAATGAATAATGAACTAATTTTAGGAAATCATTTAATGAGTTGGGCATTTACGAGCAGAACCAAAGCATTCGTTAAAGCACTGACATCTCTTGTCTTTGTCTTTTTATTTTTGCCGATGTTTGTGTCTTGTGCACTGGGAACTCAGCAACAGATTCCATAATATTCCGCATACAAGATGATAATTCAGTTTCCTGTCAGGCTCACGTTAGTATATACCGCCCGAATATTAAACAAGAAAACACATGCAGCGACAAGAAAGAGAAATAAGTCTTTTTGGAAGCGGTTTAAAGCTTTGCGCCGCACTATTACTAGATGTCTTTGGATCTAAACGCATCCATTAAGTGCATATTGACAAAAGCTAGCAATATGTTTCAACTTTTTTTTTACATATAGTAAACCTACATAGTAATTAGAAATGTTTTCTACAAAATTTAACAATAACTTTCAAATCAATTTTAAGATTATAACTAATAAGACTACTGACATGAATTGTACTTTATCAAATTCCAATGGTTTGAGAACCATGAAATACCAGCCAATTTAATTGTTGCGTCTCAACTGAAAAAATGCGCAAACTTACAAAGAGAAGCATACTTTTCGTCGTTTTGAGTCATAAGGTCAGATTATTTGCTAAAAAATAGCTTAAAAGAAAAGAATCGTTTGCCAACACCAATTAGAAAATTTCAATTATTCGCTTTGAAAAGCTTCGTTGGGCTGGTAACATCGGCTGAGTCAAAAGTTTACGAAAAATACCATTAAGTCAAGATTGATAATTAATGAGTGTAAAACTGAAGTTAATTTCAATACGAAATGGTCAGTATGAACTTTCCCAACTGAATAACAAGCAATTAAACAAAATTTCTTCTGATATCTATTGTGTATTTACAAACATGAGAAAAATGTCAACTTTAGCAAGTGTTGATAATTTAGAATAGTACAACAACGGTAAAACTGACTCGAGAGTCCAAGCATTCTTTGTTAGCTTAGACAAAATCATGATTCAGGATTGTTTTTCATTTAACTCCTCAGCCAGGGCTTCGAACGCAGAACTTTCGTTATCTTGCACAACAATTATCGCCATGTAAGTACTATGAACGATTTCGCTCTTTTAAAATACAGCTTGTATGTTGGCATGTCACTAAGATTCTATAACACGCAAACTGAGATGGCCGGCAACGGAAGACAAACCGATATCAACCAGAAGACAATTTTACGCCCACGATTGGCGGAAATTGCACAGCAAGGCTAATAGATTCTTATAGCTGCATTTTGGAGGCAGTCAACTGCACAACATGTAAACTTTTTTAAATAAAATACCATTGCAGATGCAACTTTCTAAACTTCCTGGATAAATCTCAACGAACCCAGAACTTTTTCTATCAAATAAGTTAATACCTAAAGTACACTCACGTCCCGCGAGACAAAAACTTGCAAATTTGTCTTTGTGTAAAATTCCGAGACAACTTAGGGCTAGGCCTTTCTTTCTCGTTTGCGTGCGGAAATTTATCATTGGGAAAAATAGGTCTCAGAATCATTCTTGTACCGAGAAACTTACATTTCCTTTTGCATTTTTGTTGCTTGGGAATTTTTTTGCTTCCAGAGCAAAGAGTTTGCAAATTTCGCGGTTTTAAAAAAGTTCCGGTTTTGTGTGTGTGTAGAAAACAAAATGGCAGATTTGAATTTTCTTGAAGAAAATTGTCTCGATCATTTTCACACTCTGTTTCTTGTTGATTTGTGAATCGAGTAGAGTTGTAAAGAATCGGCCTCTCGAATTGTTTCGTTAGCAACGGATAACGTAGAACCAGCATAACGTAACTTGAACAAATTTCAAACTCAAAGTGACTTTTCAATATGACTGACCATCGATAAGTTTCCCCTGGAAAAAAATCAAACTCAGTGTCGCCTGCGCAACCGGTTTGTTTTACTCTCTGGGTAGCTGGTGTGCGGTCGAGTAACGCATACTGTTCTCCAGAGATCCTCGTGTGTGAATTTGCGATATTCTCATGCTACATTGGTCAAAGATTAAGCACCGGATCTTCGTTTATTTGTGGACAAACGTAGGCAGTCGTGTGTAGCTTGAGTTTCACTAGCAACTTGAACTAAGAGGCAGGAGCGTGCGACAAACAACTGAGTACCATAAAGTTCTCGCGGCAGACCGTGAAATCTAGCCAACAGAACTACGGAAGCATTAAGGTGTTAAGCTACTGTGTAATGTTTAGATGAAATGTTGCAACTGTGTTAAACTATCATTCTTAATGAACGTGGGTAAAGAGCTCAGTGTAGTGCGAAGTATTTCGTGATTAGTTGAACAAGCTGTGAAGACCGTAAATTAAAACAGAAAAGGCACACGGCGAAAATTCTTGGGAAGCCGATGATTTAAACAGCTTTACTGATGGTAACAGTTGTAGTGTAACTAGAATATTCCCTTTTAAGCAATATTTTTTTTCATTTGTTTTCATTACGTTTTTGGAAGTACACTAAGCTTCGCTTTGCCTCCACTGCCTGGAAAGATTGTTTGATCACTGATTTAAAGAGCCGCTGAACCATAAATGAAAGCCAAGTTTTAACGAGTCAAATCTGTCTCGCTCTACTGCGAGTTTCGCATTCATCGTAAAAGGTTTTGATTCAACGAGTCACCCAGTGGATATCCGCTACGATATGGATTGTAGACTTATGCTGAACAGCTCGGTGACTTGTGTACGAACGCCGTTGTCCGGTCATGCCTCATCAAAATTGTTACTCATCCACGAATCGAATGACCTATGCGGTTAGTTATTAGCAAAAACGTTACTTTAACAGTTAAAATGTCGTGAAAACGCTCTTAGTATTATTTTCGCCTTGACACAAAAGCAAAGGAAAATTTTGGAGGCTTTTCCAACGAGCTATAACTTGATGCGCAAATAAAATATTAAAAAAGTAAATTCACATATATTCTATTTCTAACTCTAAGACGCACAATTTCAATAACGTAAGTGACAAAATGAAAAGAGAATAAATAAAATCTCAAATACAAGCGAAAAATCTATTATCGAAACTGAAAGGAAATTTCAAGTCAATATTTACCTTTTGTAAGGGAACGATTCAACGGGCACGGGATCTTGATCAATCTTGCTTAGTGATTTGTGGTGAGGTGTGTGACGAAGGGAGTGCCCTGACCCTATAAATAGGGACCTCGTTTTGCCATTCCTTTGTTATGCTGATGACCTGGTTCATTAATTTGCTGGCTAATATTCTCCACTAATGTCTTGCCTGCAGCTATTTATTAGCCAAGCAGTTTGACACGATAACAGAGAATAAATACAAGTTCTAGGAAATAGATTTTGCTAGCTTACAATGTTATTTGAGGGGCTTTCCGGGAGGTTTTTTGCATCTCTCGTTGCTTTGTTTTATGGCTCAATTGCGAAAAAGGGCAGTTCGTGCATTTCGGGCTGACCCCTTTCAGTGTGCTTTCTCGTGAATTATAATACGGCAGTGTCTGAAATCTAATTGTTTTTTTCGTAAACCTCGCTGCAACCAGAAATCGTCATCAATTTGATTTCAGAGAACAATATGAGCAAGATTTAAGGAGCAAATCTTACATTTATGTTGAATATTAAAACCGTCTGACTAAGGAGATACAAAAGAACGCCAAGACTTACAAAGAGTTTTGCCCGTAGCTATGTTTGAGTCGTTTTGTTAGTTAACCTTCACCTGTACAGCTAGCCTAGTAACAAGAGACATCTTCCTACTAGAAATGATACATTTTAACCGTAAGACATAAATTGCGAAATTTAACATGCGAGGGAAACCAAAAAGTCTGTGACAGAAACAAGTATTTTGAAGAATTTGCTAAATTGTTGATAGTTTGTGTTGCAGTTATTATTTAAGTTAAAAGCACTGGAACATAATAAATGAAATTCGAAAGAACACAACAGAGATTTATAATCTTAAGCATAATAAGCAAGGAAATTATTTTATTTTCCGTTTACTTTTTGATGCCATTCATTTTTGGTACAATATATTGTTTATTTTAACTTCAGCAACGAATAGCTTTTTTTATGCTTTCATAAGGACTGTCAAACATCCTGTTTATTCGTTATGACCTATTCTCTTAACAGTGAGGTTGTGGTGTCGCTTGCACAAAAAAAACAAATCGGAGAAATTTTTCGAAACTATTTCGGATCTAAAAAAGAGCAACAAATCTTAAAGAAAAGTATTTGTATACTTTCCTGCTATTTGACAGTTGTCTGACACCAATTATATTAAGTGAGTGTTATTTGTCAGTCTTTTAACTGACAGCCTTACAAAATATTTATGAAGTGGCTGTCTATAGTCGACCTATAGGAATGAAACTGAAGTTGCCATGGCAATACCAAAGATCGCGCACTGATTTTATGATTTATATGAATTCACAGATCACGGTAGATTCAACGCAAGCTCATCCATTTGTTTTGGATGCAATTCATATTTCCGGACTAGTATTTTTATCAAACAAAATTGTTAACATAAAATCTTAAATGCTTCTTAGCTATGCCGCAAAAACCTTTTCTTGACCACCGAATCTCAAGTGCCTTCCTTCCGTGAAAATTATTCCCATTTTCAAAATAAAGGCACTTTTCATTTTGATTTCAAGCACAGAAATATTGTATGCAGACTTCGCTATTTTTTGTTACAAGGAAAAATGCAAAACAACTGCGTTCTTAATATATTTTAATTTCTATCATTAAATAAGTCATAAGTGAAAAACGCTTGTGGCAAATACAAAACGCCACACGAAGCCTTTTGATAGATCAATGACGAAGTGATAATTAAGTTATATAATATTAGTATAGTTTATTCGTCCAGGTGAAGAGAATATAAGTGAAAGAGTTTGCGAAGCCATCATGTTACATTACAAAGGAAGTCATTTTTATACGCTAAGAGACTTTACGATAAATATTGTCTTTAAAGTCGAACGTTATTTAAGCTATTTCATCGTTTATCACTTCAATTTAATCTCAATTGTTTTCAAAAGAAATTTGAATGTTCCAGGTAGGAGGCGAAAATGCGAGAGTTGTTTTTCCCAGCCATTGTTTCGTTACGATGATTTAGTTTTCATATTAAATTCCTCCAGTCTGGTTGAGAATCTGTCAGTTTTGTAATAAACAGCTTTATGATGTTATATACAAACTTTTGTAAACCAGGAAAAGCCCTCGAAGATGTCATTTATATTAATAAACTGTCTACTTGATCTCATGCAAGAAAGTGGAATTCAAATATTTCAAAACTTTATGATTCTGAGATAACCAATAAAATGAATAAATCACGGTTGGAACTGTATGGGGGAAATTAAAAACAGCATAAAATGTTAAAGATTTATTAAAGTTTTTTGTCATTGAATCAATTTATTCAGCAATATTGTAACCTTGGCAAGTGTCAGAGATTAGTTTGGTGCCCTCTAATCCTACATACTGAGTGTATTTCATACATTTGTGACACCGACTATTAGCACCGCCTGCAGTTGCCCTGCTACTTCGGCTGTCGTATTTAGCAGCATTTAAGCTCTTTTAATTCTTAATTCATCGTTGCTTTAGTTTCCAACATCCAGCAACAAAACTGCAGCGAGAGTTATTGCTACATACTATAAAAATGTTGGGTTCGCTCAAAACTTTTTAGTAACAGTAACGGAATCTTTTTGTTCCTTGGTTTGCAAAATCCAAAAAGGTAACAAAAATTTATTCTTGGATCGCTTTGAAGTCGCTTTTGGATTTGTGTCTCAATTCACCAAGACTATTGACATATTGACTGTGGCATTGCGTGTTTACGCCAGTTGAACGGGAATCATAAGCTGAATTAATGTAGTTTACAAATAATGTTCAGTGAAGCTTTACACCTTGTTAAGGATGCCTTCAAACCGTGAACATCATCGATTTAAACCATTGGAATATTTAAAACGATTGCAAAAATTATGACCGCCTTACTTTTTGAAAATCCCCCACCTGGATCTAGGAAAAATGTTTTATCATAAAGATTATAATAAACAACTAAAATTTCATTAAAAACTTTACAAGCACGAAACAGAAGCAAACATATAGCCGGTGCGTTGTTGTCTACTTTTCTGAATTGGTTTCTCCCCAACATAAATCTTTC